>CATLJY010000496.1:0-161068 GCA_949987705.1 Thereva unica | reverse complement strand
TGGGCGTTTTAATTTCTTCTAATACTGCATAAAGATCGGTCTTATTTATCTCTTCATTAATTTTTCTCGTTTTTCATCCAGTAAACAAAACAATTTATTTTATTTGTCAACTGTCAACTTAAAAAACGTATTTTTTTTTTTTTTTTTTTTTTTATGTGACAGTGCTAAGCTCAGGAGTCACCCTTTGTACTACCAGTCCGTCATGTCATTTGTCACGTCATGGTGCAATGTCTAGCAGTAAGCTTAGTACGGGGAGGGGAGGGGGGTATAGGTTAAGGGTTAAAAGGAACGGGGGGGTATTGAAGAAGGTGGTGATGAACCCTGCGTTTGAACTCTTGGATGTTGTAGGAGCTCGGAAATACTGACTGCGAGAGACTATTCCACAGTCGAGTTGTTCTATTAACAAACGAATTCATATCTTGTTGAGTGCGTGAAAGGGGGAGTTGCAGGTGAAGGGAATGAGACGAGTGGGCTAATCTGGTGTTGCGGTTATAAGATTGCCGTGGAGGCAGGAGAGCGTTTAACTCGGAGGAACAGTCATTATGATAGTAGCGATAAAATTTAGTCAATGCTGCTACATTCCTACGGTGGCTGAGGGGGTCGATGGTGGAGCCAGCGGTGTCGTCATCAATTAATTTAAGGGCCTTTTTTTGGACCTTATCTAACCATGCAAGGTGGTTATTGGAGCGCCGCCCCAAACGAGGGAGTTATATTCGAGAAGAGGCCGTATGTAGGATTTATAAATAACAGCGCGGCCGATGGCTGGAGGAGGAACTTGCACCTCTTAAGAAATCCCAAGCACTGGATGCTTGTTTGGCGATTTGGAATATGTGATCATTCCAACGAAGGTCTTTGGCTAATGTCACGCCTAAGATGTGTAGGGATGGGTCGGCCTTTAGTTCAACGTCATCCACTGTCAAGGATGGTGAGGTGTTGAACTTCTTTTTTGAGATAAGACAGTACTTGGTTTTAGAGGGGTTGAATTTGACACGATTCTTCTCTCCCCAATCTAGAATTAGTTTGATGTCTTTTTTAATAGAGTTGAACATTAGTTCACGATCATCAAGACAGGATCTGGCATGTGTCCGTCTTGTATCGAAGCTGTACGAGTAACGTAGCGTACCGTCGTCAGCGAAGCTGAGAAGTGGGTTGGAGGGGATTGAAAGTAGGTCATTTATAAAGATGAGAAAAAGGGCCGGTGATAAAATTGACCCCTGAGGGACCCCCGCAGAGATGGGGTGAGATTCAGATTTGACGCCATCCAATAATACCTTAATTGAACGGCCGGAAAGGAAACTCTCAACCCACTTATACAGAAGTGAGTCAATTCCAATAGCTTGGAGTTTAGCTAACAAGGCTGAGTGCCATACTCTATCAAAAGCCTTGGAGATATCCAAAGCAACCAAACTAGATTCGCCAGATCCATGCAAACTTCGGCTGAGGTGTTCTGTAAGGCAAATTAAAAGATCACCAGTGGATCTTTTTTGACGGAAGCCGTATTGTTTGTCGCTGATAAGTTGGTTGGATTCTAGATATCCCATAAGCTTTTGTTAATTATCGTCTCCATGGTTTTGGAGAGAATAGAAGTAATTGCTATTGGGCGGTAGTTGGAGGGATCGCTGGAGTCACCTTTTTTCGGTATTGGCTGAACATGGGCAAGTTTCCAAGAGTCTGGGTAAACTCCGGAAGAGTATGATAGGGCAAAAAGTTTGCGCAGAGGTCTAGCCAAAGGTGAGGCGCATTGTTTTAAGACGATAGGGGGTATATTATCGGGTCCAGTCGATTTGTTTACATCGAGCTCCTTGAGGCACCTGTACACCTCGCGAGTCCTGAAGAAAACCCTGTCCATTAGATGAGCGCTGAGCTCAAGAACCGGGGGTAGCATATCAGTTTGGGGTAAAGAAGAATTGGAAGCAAACAGAGATGCTAATAAATCGGCCTTGGATTTGCTGTCTGTTATCACCTTCTCATTGTGGATAAGTGAAGGAGTTGTGGATGAAGTGAAATTCTTCTTAATGGAGCTTACCAAGGACCAGAAGTTCTTGCTACCAGAGGTTGCATTAAGGAGTTTACTTCTCAACTTGCTGTCAAATGAATTTTTGACATTCCTGATGGTGACTTTACAGGAATGGTATGTGAGAAAAGTGAAATTTAAAATTTCCCTTTTGTGCTGGATGCTGTTCTCGATAATTATCGGGGACAAGAGTTTGTTGGAAGCTATTCCAGCACAGAACAGATTAAAAAACGCAGCAATTGTTTGTTAAGTTGAATTATTTCTTTTGGGTTTATGTGGTTTGTTAAATTTACGGTCGGTCATTTCACGTGAAACGAATGGCGCAGTTGGCAGTGATCCTGCCTGCGGCGTCTGAGTTCAATTCTGGGTGGGATAAACATTTATTTAAAAAAATTTCGTCTAACCGTAGGTAACATGAGCAGCAGATCTAGAGATACGGGTCGGCATTACGCTTCAGGAAGTGCTAAGCGTAAAGCAAAAGATGAAAAAGAAAAAAAGAACGAAGCTGTTCTATCAAAAACACGTAAGCTGTCCGAGTTTTTTGATGTTCAAAGTGGTTCTGTTGAATCTACAGAAATTGAGAATGAAAATACAGAAGTTCTGTTACCGATGAAGCTACATCTATAAATGATACTGTATTTCAAGAGACCACATTGGGTTCTAGCAAACAGAACTTAAAATCACAGCAAGTCCTCTCGATCTAGAATCGTCATCTTCAAATAAAAAAACAGTCGAAAGCATATTATTACATGATTCTAATGTCACTACATTTTCAACCCAAAAACAAAACGAAAGTAAAATATACTCCAACGATATTGGTGAATGGCCGAGTAACTTTGATAGAGATTATTGGATTGCAAAAGGAAGCAGCGAAGTGCAACATATGAATAGTAATTTTATGTCTTCAAAGAAAATTTACGAAAAAGAAAATAAGCCACGCTTCTGCCAAAAGTTATTTTTTACCTATAAACATAAACTGACGAATCAAACTCACGTCAGAGATTGGTTATGTTATTCGGAAAGCAAAGGACGACTTTTCTGTTTTGTTTGCAAAGTTACTGCTTCAGATAATTCGTCATCACGATTTACGAAAGAAGGATTAGATGACTGGAAGAACGCGCACAATTTGTTGACAAGACATGAAGAAAGCACTCAGCATAGACAAGCAATAATTTCGTTGATAAACCTCAAAAACAAGAAGGTGCGTGTTGATACTCAAATTGTGAGCCAAATTGAGTCTGAGCAAATGTATTGGCGGCTACTTTTAAAACGAATTATTGCAGTAATAAAGTTTTTAGCAGAACGAGGTCTTGCTTTTCGGGGTAGTGATGAAATTGTTGGTTCACCTCACAATGGTAATTATTTAGGCTTATTAGAATTAATCTCCAAATTTGATGCTTTTATGGCCCAACATATTCAAAGTCATGCCAATAAAGGAAAGGGGCATACGTCATATTTATCAAAAACAACATGTGAGGAGTTTATCCAACTAATTTCATCAAGCATACTGGATCAAATTATTTGCGAAATTAAGAGCTGCAAATACTACTCAGTATCATTGGATTCTACTCCAGATATATCCCATGTAGATCAACTGACGCTAATAGTGCGCTATGTTCTGCCATCTGGACCAGTGGAAAGATTTGTTAAGTTCTTGGACATGGAAGGCCATACTGCTGAACAACTTGCTCAAAGCTTATTAAATTTCTTAAGTGAGAGTGGCATTGATATCAAAGATTGTCGCGGGCAAAGCTATGATAACGCCAGCAATATGAGTGGGAAATACAGCGGCTTACAAGCAAATATTAAGAAAATAAATAAGTATGCAGAATATATTCCCTGTCTTGCACACTCCTTAAATTTGGTTGCTAAGTGCGCTGCAGACTGCTGTACAGAAGCATCAATTTTCTTTGATTTTATACAAAACTTATATACATTTTTTTCTGCTTCTACCTATCGATGGGGTCGTCTTACGAACGCACTTAAAGAAAGTACGTCAAAAATCCCTATTTTGAAAAGGTTGTCGGACACTAGGTGGTCAGCCCGAGCTGATGCTACGAAGGCACTTTTATGTGGTTTTACTATTATTAAGAAAATTTTGAAAGACATTTCCAATAACGTGGATCAAAAGGCAGAGTGCCGTAATCAAGCTTACGGACTAGTTTCGAAGATGAGTAAGTTAGAAACGGGAATAATGACAATTGCGTGGAACGGAATCCTAGAACGTTTGCAAGCGACTAATGCCTCGCTTCAGTCGGCTGATCAAGACCTTAACACTGGATACGCCCTTTATGAATCATTGCATGGGTACCTTCAAGCAATGCGATCCACATTTTCAGATATTGAGGCAAAAGCCAAAGATCTGACTGGCTGTGAGGAATATCAGCAAGAGACTTCAAGACGAAGCAAGCGAAATACAAAATACGACCATTACAGCGGCTCAACTACACTCGACGACTTTGTTGAAAATCAAACACCTGGGCAACGTTATGAAACTCAGGTATTTATTGTCATTATTGATAACGTACTGACTGCTTTAGATAAACGTATGAAGGCATATTATAAAATGACTGGCGTTTTTGGAATATTCCGACAGCTAAAATCTCTTCCAACAGAAGAGATTTTGAAAAAATCTTCAATTATCGTCAGTGCTTACGCAGATGATTTGGAGGACAGCCTAGGCGACGAATTAGTGCAGTTCGCTGCATTGCTAAAATCCGATGTGGCTAGTATTATTGACAGCAAGAAGCACGAGGCTCTGGAACTGCAATTTTACAAGCTTTTGTTAAATAATTCTTTAGAATCTTGTTTCCCAAACGTAGAAATAGCCCTGCGCATTTATTTATCTCTCATGATCACCAACTGCAGTGGTGAACGTTCTTTCTCAACATTAAAACGTGTTAAGAATGAATTAAGGAACACGATGAGCCAAGAACGTCTTAATCACCTGACTTTGATGAATATTGAATACGATTTGCTCATGGAAGTCGATATAAATAGTATTATTTCTAAATTTGCCCAAATTAAATCCAGAAAAGTTTGTTTGTAACAGTTTTGTTTTATTTAATACCATAAAGTTGATAACCTTAAGCAAACCAAGGGCCCCTTGACAGAATTTGCTACAGGCCCCGCGCTGGCTTAATCCGGCACTGGTTTGTGATATACATTTTGAATTTACACCGACCACGGAATGCCAGTAATTGCTCATCGATGGTAACGTTGGTTCCCGGTATGTAATTTTTACGGCACTGAATCATCCGTAAATCCAATATTTTTCGGATTGGAGTGAGTGGATCAGACTGCAAGGTTAGTATTCTTATAGTCCTGTCATCAAACCTAAGGCATCTTATGAGAAAATCAAACCTTTCTCGACTCATGCACGATACAAATCGGGCTCCGCAAAAACATGTGTTGAACAATTCATTGGTTGTAAGATGGTTATCCTTCAACGCAGCTGCCAGTAATAACACACCAAATAGAGCCTTGAGTTCCTCTTTGCACGTTTTATTGATGTTATAGTCTCAGTATAGTTGCGTTGATGTTATAGTCTCATAGCTTTGTTTTCTTATGGCCATTTCAGCATTGGTCCACTTCAATATTTACTCACAAATTTCGTCAGTCATAAAGGAACCAAATAAAAGGTGAGGTGCTGTTATGTTATTGACTGAACGGGTTGGTCCCCTAGCCGTGCGCACGATATTTATTGCAGAAGTTCTGGAAGAAGCATGCCCTTTATGAGTGGCCCACACATGACCATTTTTGCCTTGAATATTAGCTTGAGTCAAATTGACGATGTAATTAGAAGCTGATAAAGAATCTTCACGCAACTCATCGAGTGGAAGAGTATCAGAAGGTGAACTTATTTTTGGTTCTTCAGTGTCGGATTGTTCCTCATGAAAATCACTTTCCACGTCATCAATCAACAACCCGTCCTCAGCCTCACTGTCAGAAAAAATATCACAGGCTTCATCATCTATGGCGAAAATTATTCCTTCATCTGTAAGGATCTTTATCGCAGCCATTCTTCACCATCAATATAATATCTAAGAAAAAACCAAGCAAAAATTAATACAAAGTCCAGGTGTAAAAGTTACACATAAGCTAACCATTCGTAAAAATGACGAGTACGCACTAGGTATCTCAAAAACAAAATTTCTTACCGGCTAAGCACGACCACTTCGCGACACAGTCTAGCAATCACTAAGTTGGCGCGAAAGCGCACGTGCGTAGGTCACATAATTAGAAAGGGAGAGGGAGATATTTATTGGATATTCGTCATTTTGACGAACATTAGCTATCTAGGGTTAAAAGACTCATATCGTCGTTGTCAAATGATTATCAGCTATATGCAAAAGTATAATTTTGAGATATTGAAAAAAAAAAAAAAACGTAACATTTTATATCATAGCATATTTTTTTACCGACCGCTGTTCACCATAAAATGCTTAGATTGACAAATTAGTCTGTTATACGATAGTTTGGTTAGTAAACTAGTCATAATGGTCGAAATGTCGAAATCGCCAAAAAGTGCACATAGCAGATATTCATTTGACAACGACGATACTCTCTCATTCGGTACTTGTCTTCTTCTTCTTATTCTTTGATCCGTTAGCTGGCGGTCCGAGCAACGGATACGCTGCTGTCGGTGCCGCTGGGTCCCGAACTCTATTCACGATTTGCTTCCATTCTTCTCGGTTTTTGGCGGTGTCTCGAGCCTCGGTAACTGATAATCGTTGATTCTTTAAGTCACCCTCGATATTCTTCAACCAGGTTTTCTTCGGTGCCGATTGCTGTATTCTCCAGTCTGCAGGACGGTCTCGCCAGAGAAGTTTACGTGGCAAGCGGTTATCATCCATTCGGCAAACATGTCCAAACCACCGTAGTCGAGGTTTTTGCATTTCTTCTTCTGCCGCGTACACACCGGGCCAACGAAGGCCAACGAATGGGATTCGCTGACGTTCGTTGGTTCTGTGTGGACGGTTTGGCGAAAGCCAACGAAGATTCGTTGGCGTTCGCTTGCAACCCGTAGCGTGGCGGTAACATCAAAGGAAACAAGCCATTTGAGCGAATGTGGTGTGGACGGGCATCGAAGTTTAACCAACGATTGACAGACTCGAAGGCCGAAATTTTAAGAGTTTGACGTTTATGGATTTTGTTGCATTTTATAGAAAAGATATTTTTAGTGGCATTTAGGAAAATTAAATTGAAGCATGTTTCGTTAAGGTATATGAAACTAGATATAATGATTTCTTTGTCGTCATCCATAGCACCCTTCGATGCAATTAAACCGAATACCCGTCCCAACGAACGTTTGCTAAATCAACAAATGCTTATGGACGTATCTCCGAACGCGAACGAACGTTCGGTAGCCAACGTCGAATGCCGTTGTTGGCCTTCGTTGGGCCGGTGTGTACGCAGCATTCGATCAGTGTTTGCTGGTCGCATCTTTGTCTGACAACCTCGTTCGGTACTTGTAAAGGTCATCAGACGTTCAATAAATCCTTTGTCTTTACAAATGCTAAAAAACGAGGAAAATTGTGATTTCTCAAGTTTTTGCTCTTTATACTAAATAAAGAAAACACATGTACATGAAATATGAGAATGTTGCTTTAAATAGTCTACGATTTATTCAACCTTAAGTAAATTAAAAAAAAAAAAAAATTTTTTTTTCGTTAACACCCTGTATCTTAGTGGATAGTGTGGATAGCCCGCTAACTAGAATAATTTTTTCCTCCAAATACATCCAGGAATCACCCATGAAAATATTAGCTACGTATTCTAACAAAGGATTCATCGAACATCTGATTACCTGTACAAGCCTCGAATTAAAAGGAAGCTCTTTGCCAAGTTTCAGCCTGTACCCAATCATTTCCGCTATTTCGCTTTTTCGGAATATTAATCCTCCGAAAGGAAAATGTCACGGTCTGCGATAGTTTGGTGATTCCGGTTATAACTTGAAGTCGTTGTATAGATTGGAGTTTGAAAATGTTGAGTGGCTTCTAATAATTTTTTTTGGAAAACAATAATGAAGAAACTCGTGGTGGTGTTATACCAAAACTTGAAAAAATTAAAACTTTCTTAAGATATGTAAGTGATCCGGGCTTTCAAGTCGGTGAAGCTCTGAAACATCCATAGAACAACAACAGCGGCAAAATAATTTGTACTATATGCACAAGAGCAGATAAATGGATCGAATTTCCGATTTCCCCGAGTAAAAATAAAAAAGGGGCTTATGGCGGACAAATCACGGCCGCTCGGCTTTTAAAGGGGGATATGACGGCCGTAGAATTTTTACCCACTTTTAATGGGAGCACACGGCTTTATGACGGCCAAACTTGAGCAAAAGATTTAAATGGTCAGCAATTAAGCTGTGCACCCGAAACTCACGGGCAAATTTGAGCCAAAAAGAATCTGCACCAAATGTATTGTTGAACATTTTCGTTATGTTCAATGAATGACCCTTTCGATTTATTTTTTTTATGTGAAAGACTAGAGTCTCAGGAAAGGCCCTTTATACTGTTGACAGTCTATGTTCTTCGTATAGATTGCAATGTCGAACAGCAGCTCTAGTCAGGGAGGAAGGAACTGCCACAACTTACCCGCGATATTTTTAGTCCATCGAGCATCGAGAAATAACTCGCTGGAGTGTTATGCCTCCTGAAAAGAGTTGAATCTCATCAAACAACCGATGATATGCGCTTTGATGGATCTGGGAAGGGCTAAGGAAGGCTATAAAAGGAAGAAGAAAGAAGGAAAGTTATGAAGGTGGGAAAGCGGAAAAGGCGAAGGACCGTGGTGCTGGCTGGAATTCGAACCCGGGACCTCTGGGGTGGTAGCCAGACGCCTTATTCCCTAGGCTACCGAAGCCCCCAAGATTTTCGATAATATCTCGCCAGTGGCCCCAGTAAGTTTGTTGGGAAGTGTGTAGTGCGTGTTGACTTATACATATTTTAGTGGGAAATTTTGTATTAAATCGCTGGAAGAAAAAAATAGTGTGTTGATGATGTTTTTCTCACGGTGAGTTTTGTATCTCTACATGGAAGAAAATAATTTTTTTAATCGCATGTGTGTGATGTACGGTCGTACTGTCCTGCAACGAGACTTCTAATGCCCTTCATATGCCCTATGACTATGTTTAAGCACTTTTGGTGTTCGCCCGTTGAAAGGCATTATTTTATTTTTACTCGGGAGGATATTTTCTTATAGTAGAGCGAATATCCACATCGCTGTCATTGCATCACCGTCGTATGCCCTTAACAGAAACCATGCGGCCGCTGTACCACCGTCGTATGGCCGTTATTAGTACTACAAGGCTGTCATTCCACCATCAGTTGCCCCCTGTATGGCCGCACTGTCCTGCAACGGACCTTCTGATGCCCTCTATATGGCAATCACGCCCGTTGTAAGGCCATAATTTATTTTTTCTTTACTTTACTTACGTGAAGAAATGAAGAAGGCAAAGAAGGAATGTTTGGCGAAAAATAAATTTCCTAGTGAAATTGGTACTCTGGATTGTACACATGACTTTTATGCGAAAAGCATGGATTATAATGTTAATAAAATGACAAAACTATCCTCTAAGTTTAAGTTTCCTTTATAATTTTTTTCACCATCGGTTATCTCTTCCAAATTTCATTTCATCCAAAAAATCATTACCCTTAACTTTTACGAGCCTTCACTCGCAAACAAACTTAACAACTGAATTTTATTCACACCAAAATGAGGTGTTCACTTTATATGGAGAAATGAAAGAGTAAAGTACTTAACGAAGGATATTTTTATTCACGCCAAACAAAGTGTTCCTTCCAAAAATAGGAGTGCACTCAGTTTTTATTAACGTCTAGCGCTACATTGAAGGATTTCCCTGATGCTTTGTATTTCAACTATTTCTTAGAACATTCAGTATATGTATTTTTTTAATGACTTCTAATTTCTCTTGATTTTAAATTTGTTTGCGATATTTTTAAAATAGGTACTTGGTTGAGGTGTTTTTTGGTTACGGTTTTTCGAATTTTTTTTTATTTTCTGGTATTTCGGTATAACTAGAATGATTTTACAAACGAATTTAGGAGATTATTCTATATTTCATTTTGTCTATAGAATTTTCGCTTTTGCCTTTAAATGTTGGATTTTGGCTTTAAGTAAGTCTCTTGTTGTAGGTATGTTGTGGGCGTAGATTTTTGGCCACAGTTTTTTGTAAAAAATGCAAAAAAGTCGCACACCCTGGGGAGTTGTTTGCATCATCCAAAGTGGCAAAGCGCATAAGCATTCTGAGCCAAATCTGAAATTCTTTCGATTTCCAAAATCTGGGACAAGTCCTTTTCATAAATGCTTGTAAATTAACATCCCCGTCCACAATAAAAAATACGTACGTCTGCTCAAAACATTGCGGTAGTAGTTGTTTTGGTAAAAAGAAATTAAAAATAGGCTCAATACCTTCCTTGATATTTGTAAACTCTTCAATTAATGAAAATGAGGAAAGGCTACAGTAAATTTTTCAGGGCAAACGTACATATGTAAGAAGGAATTTAATCTCGGACTTGCAATTACAGGATTTATCCGTTTTAGAGTCCCCTTATCAACAATTAAATATTGAGCCCACAAATATTTTCTGCAAACAATGTTTGGAAGATGATATTCTGGTTTCTTGAGGAAATATAAAGAGTTTGTAATAAAAGGAAAAACGAAAAACTTCAGGAATAAAAAAAACACAAAATCAAAATGGAGCACTTAAAGAAAATGTGTAAGAAAACACTCAATTATCATATCGATAAAACACCTTTTGTTTCCGCTGAAAGCCAAGCTTTTCGAAAATGATTTAAAAATGAAAAAGAGAAAAGGCTAGCACAATGTATACATTATATCGCACCCTTAGAATGAAACTGACCTAACTCAAAATTCCTGTAAATTCTGATTTTGCTATAAACTGACCTTAAAAATCCTACTCTAAAACTCTATGGCGAAAAAGAGCCCGAATTAAAGGCTCAAACAGAACCATTCGTTCCGTCCGTTTTTAAAAGTTGAAATTTGACGTTTCCATAAACTTTCCATGAGACGAACGGAACGGTAGCCACAATCAAGCGGACGGAATGTCAAAAAGAACAAAGGAAAAACGTGCGGAGCGGACGGAACGGATTGGTTCTGTTTGAGCCTTAAAGGCTGAAACTGAAGCAAATGGTGATTGAACAAAATAGATTGAACACCTACGCAGGACCGGCTTTAGGTATTGTAGCGCCCCGAGCGAGATTTTTTTATGCGTTCTTAAATTTTTAAACACATTTTTTTAGGTACCTACATATGGGCCGTGTTCCGTAATATCACTCAGCATACTGCCCAGCAACAAAGGGTAAAATCGGGCGTTTACGCTGTGATTAACAGTAGGTTACATGAAAGTTTTATAGCTCGAAGCTCATTCAGCTTCCAATCTCTTATATTTTTGTGATTACCAGTACGTCACACCGGTTCACACAACTAAAATATAGCATCAACCAATGACGTCATTTTCACTACCCAGTATACTGGGTTATAATTCGGAACACAGCCTTGTTATTATGCCCAAATTATACAATAACCCGAGTACAAATAAAAGAGGGCCTTACAATGCATGAGCACCGGCTGCTAGGGAGCACATACAGGCTCACGACAGCTAAACTTGATCAAAAAAAGATCGTCGTCGGCCAAACTTCGTGCAAATTGCGTTAACACAGAAAATATGATAATGGTAAGATAAGGCGGCATTATGCGCTAGTTCGTAAAAGCAAGTGGAAACAATTTATAGTTTTGATGCTACTTTTCCCATCTATAGAATAGTTTATCTATGGTATTATAAACATATGGTATTCCACATCCCACAGTAATTTGTTAATATATTCCTGGGAAAACGAAAAACGTTTATTCAAAAATAAAGAAAAATAACGTACGTACATGCTTGCAATATGAATATGCAAATTGCAATCGATGCGCCGTCCAGTCCGGTCATAAGCATTTAGAGCAATAATTTGCTTTTTCAGAGGACAAGCCGGTTTTGTTTTTGTACATTAAGCCCTTCTACTTGGAAGATTGAGTGAGCGAAGTATAGAAACCTCTATATAAGTCTCTTTTATGTTTAAACCAAAAAAAGAAAAGAAATAGATTCTCTTATACCTCTCCCAGTTGAATTCACAAGCAGGATTGGAGAGCTATGACACTTCCGAGGATACTCGTGTGGCTTTCACAAGGGCTGCTATTGCCCTGCACTGGTTTATTGCTGGAAACTGAAGATAATAGGTGCAAGAGGACGTATAACAAAGTGCCCTTGTTCGCTGACTTTTACGCTTTTCCAATCACAAACTTTGTTTATATCCTGTACATATCCGGCGTTGTATGTTATCTTGTATTTTTTAGGTGCTATCATGTAATAACTAAATAAATTAATACATTACTGGATCTCGGCGGCACTCCTTGGGATATTACCCCCTTTTTTATTCCTGAAGTTTTTCGTTTTTCTTTTTATTACAAACTCTTTATATTTCCTCAAGAAACCAGAATATCGTTTGTGGTTTAACATACTTTTTTCATCTTCCAAACATTGTTTGCAGAAAATATTTGCGGGCTCAATATTTAATTGTTGATAAGGGGACTCTAAAACGGATAAATCCTGTAATTGCAAGTCCGAGATTAAATTCCTTCTTACATATGTACGTTTGCCCTGAAAAATTTACTGTAGCCTTTCCTCATTTTCATTAATTGAAGAGTTTACAAATATCAAGGAAGGTATTGAGCCTATTTTTAATTTCTTTTTACCAAAACAACTACTACCGCAATGTTTTGAGCAGACGTACGTATTTTTTATTGTGGACGGGGATGTTAATTTACAAGCATTTATGAAAAGGACTTGTCCCAGATTTTGGAAATCGAAAGAATTTCAGATTTGGCTCAGCATGCTTATGCGCTTTGCCACTTTGGATGATGCAAACAACTCCCCAGGGTGTGCGACTTTTTTGCATTTTTTACAAAAAACTGTGGCCAAAAATCTACGCCCACAACATACCTACAACAAGAGACTTACTTAAAGCCAAAATCCAACATTTAAAGGCAAAAGCGAAAATACTATAGACAAAATAAAATATAGAATAATTTCCTAAATTCGTTTGTAAAATCATTCTAGTTATACCGAAATACCAGAAAATAAAAAAATTTCCAAAAACCGTAACCAAAAAACACCTCAACCAAGTACCTATTTTAAAAATATCGCAAACAAATTTAAAATCAAGAGAAATTAGAAGTCATTAAAAAAATATACTGAATGTTCTAAGAAATAGTTAAAATACAAAGCATCAGGGAAATCCTTCAATGTAGCGCTAGACGTAAATGTTTGAAAGATGACAATGTTGCGAGAAACATTCTGTTGTCAGTTCCTTTCCTTGCCCCCCTAAAAACTCACCGCATGTCTTGTGCTGCGGACCATGACCACGTTTGCCTCCTTGTGTAGCTAGAAACTCGAATATGTTGCATGTTGCTAAGCTGGAGGCAGGCCTTTTTCGTAATTGCATGGTTGCTTGCCTGCTTGCATGCATGCTTGCAAAAGAGCAACTGTCAGGTAAATCAGTTGCGCAATCTAAAAACTTTGCATTTTTGAATGAAAGAAATCAGCTGTCAAAAATATATGTCAAATTTGACGTTTCAAGCATAAAGTTTTTTTCCTTCATTTTCTGAGTTTGTTTACCGCTGAAAAATAAAACGAAAAAATGGATCGAGAAAATGTGATTAATGTTATTGTCAGTTTGTAGATATATAACTCGGCTTCATTATAAATTATGTGTCTTGTTTAACTCGTTAATCTCTCGTTTAAAAGATCCTTAGGGTGCTCCAAACCTCTTCTTCATTATTTTCGCTATAGAATACATAATAATTTCAATAATAATTTAAATTAAAACTAGTTGGGATGTGGGTTCGACCCTTTCGGTCCACACGATCAACTTCCCAGTATGATGGATGTTGAATATTATGACTGGATATTTTAATAATAAATGAACAATAGGCAATTGTAGAATATATATATAATATATAATACCGAGAATTTGTCACAATTGTTTATCAATATTTTCGCTAAAATGTCAAACTAAATGTGCGCACTTATAAGATTAGGATGAAGAAAATGTATATAAAATTGATGTACTAATGTTTTTCGGAACCTCAATGAAGTCGATATAGTTTTTAGGTCGCGCGGTATCGTGCAGGTACAAAAATCACTTAAGTCATTTAAACCAAAAAACCGCTGGACCGAATATTATAAAAATCTTTTCAGATTATATTGTCGCTAATACGCTTCGAACGGCACCTCAAGTAAGTCAATATCGTTCGTGGTTCGGGCGATGCAGGTACAAAAATCGCTTACGCCGCTTAAAAAAAACGGCTCGACCGAATTTTATGAAAATCTTTTCAGATCACATTTTGGTTAATACTCTTCGAACGGCACGTCAACTAAGTCGATATCTTTTATAGTTCGCGCGATATCGTGCAGGTGCAAAACTCACTTAAGTCATTTAAACCAAAAAACCGATGGACCGAATATTAAAAAAATCTTTTCAGATTATATTGTCGCTAATACGCTTCGAACGGCATCTGAAGTAAGTCAATATCTTTCGTGGTTCGGGCGATATCGTGCAGGTACAAAAATCACTTACGTCGCTTAAACAAAAAAACGGCTCGACCGAATTTCATGAAAATCTTTTCAGATCATATTTCGGTTAATACGCTTCGAACGACACCTCAACGATGTCGATATCAGTTTTGGTTCGCGCGATATCGTGCAGGAAAAAATGACCACATCCGTACGCACATACACACACACACACACACACATACTTCCTCCCAATTTTTTGCTTAAAATGCTCCTGGGACCTTGAAAGATGAAAATACGTTGAAATTTTCGATTTCGATTTTCGGACCGATTACAATAACTTCCTATACTGGGAAGTTAATAAAACACTCTAATAATATCGATAAAACTGAAAATCTTCTGCCTAAATTTCACTTTTGTCACTTTTCTTCTTCTTTAATCAGATAAGCATGCGTACAAAAATAGTTGCATGATTTGCGCAGACCTGTCAAGCAGGTTGCAGTTTTGAACAAATGATAGTTGCACATTTGATTTTTTGAATACCATGCAAATGATCGATTTGCGCAACCATGCAATTATGGAAAGGGCCCCAATCTCAGAGGTCTGCCGATGCGAAAAGCGTTCGGGTTTTTCGTTCTAGCTGTCGCATCTTTTTACGGAGTATTATGTTATCTCTGCCCAGACCCTCTGAACTACAGGCCATGAAATTTTCTCTCGAACTAATACAACCATAGTTGAGGAGTGACTTTTCAAAAGGCCTTATTTCCATTTAGATTAAATTTTCAGAAACCGCAAATTTCTGTGGTACGTCCAAAATATGCAAAATTGTTATTTTTTTTGCATCAATATAATTTGTGCTAGTATAACTATATTTTTACAGTGGTAGATGTAAAATATTGTAAGTGCGACTTCATTAAAAACAAAAAATAGTTTGGAAATATGCCCTTTTGTTTGAAACGTTTGGAAATAAGACCTTTTTTATGGACCTTCATAGGAAATATCGAATATTATATTTATTTTTTAAAAAGTCTTTTGCTTGAAATCTTTTAAAATACTACAAATTCACGCAGGAAATGTGGCGTTTTGTTCAATTAAATACACCGTTTATTTCATACATGGAAATATGCCTGTTTTGAAAACAAAATCTATATTGGTATCCATTTTTTATAGGAACGAAGAACTTTTCTTTCGTCCTATTAACGTGAATAGGTGATAATTTAGCCTTGCTACTGGATTCCATCGAAATTTGCTCTAAAGTAAAAAATGGAAATAAGGCCTTTTGAAAAGTCACTCCTCAGTTGAAGTCGGTTCAAAAAATTTGAGTTTTGGTTAGAATTTATATGGTGCAGAATACTTAGGTTCGGGACTGTTTTTGTTATATTTTTGTGGTAAAAGTGGAAAAACATTGAAATTTATCACTTTAAACTATACATGGATTATCAGTGATATTTTTTTTTGTGATTTAATAAAAAAAAAAGTTGTGATTTAGTATGTTTTAAGTGTGTTAATTGTTAAGGTGATCATTTTATTTTACTTCCGCGGTTTTTTCGTGTATATTAAGGAAAAATACGCTGAGCATTCAATTAAAAGTGATTTTAAAGTCATTAATTGATTTATTATGCAATTATTATTAAACATACAGGGTGTATCAGTTAAAATGTCGAAACGCCTGGCTGTTGCCTGGATAGACGAACAAAAAATCGTATGGGAATCATAACGGTATAGTCGCTAGGCCTTTTAAAATTTTGGTGTAGTAAAAGGAAATCCATTATTTTTACAACATAACGCTTTAGTAATCTGTTTCTCGCGCTGTAGAAGTCCAATCTGGGAACACTCAATGGAGTAAGAAATTTGATATCTAGTACAAAAAACACTTTTCTGGCAATTTTGGTATTGCTTGACTAAGTTTTATTTAAGCGTGTGTCAAAGATGGATACCCCAGAATAGTACATTACATATCAAGGGTCGAAAGAAGCCCGAGATATGTACTGTACTTTGTTTTGCAAGTGCCCCGAAAGTGCCTCTTTCACTTGTAAATTTTTATCATCCATATTTATTTATTGGTTAAAAACTTTGAATAACACCGAGTACACGCAGTAAAGTGTCGCGTTTATACCGCTATTTATATATGTTGGTATGCATGGCTCGGTAGCTTAGTGACAGATAATTGGCAATCTGAGAGGCTCTGGGTAAAAAAATTATGAGGAGCAGACAAACAAAGTAATTCGAAGCGGGAGGTAAAGAGTTTTACCGCCCGCCTCGATAGTTTACCGCCCGCTTCCTCGGAGCGGTCTGGAAACCGGCATTTTCTGTCAAGAGAACATGCGTGAAAAGAGGCACTTTTGGGGAACTTGTGAAAAAATATATTTTATAGTTTTTCTTCGATAAAGGAGAAAACGCAAGCCAGGTGGCTGAAAATGTGAATAGTGTTAATGGTCCTAATACTGTAACATCCAATCACGCACAATTTTGGTTTCGTCAATTCCCTTCCGGTAATTTCGATATCAAAGATGCACCACGGTGTGGAAGACCAATTGTCAAAAACTTCGAAAACATCATGGCAATCGTCGAGTCCGATCGTCCTGTAAGCATTGGGCCTGATTGTTGAATCCGGCGGATTTGGGATTCCCGCCGCTAAAGAGTTTCACTATCACTTGTCTTTGCGATTGTTCAATCCGCCGGGCGGAACTGCCATATGAAGTAACATATTTCATTATCGAAATTCAAATGACAATCGAATGACAGTTGGCGGTGTTTTTTTTAGTGTAATTTAAAAGTATAATTATGGACTCCATAGGTTTTTTTTAATTGCTGAGGAAGAGGAAGCGGAAGCTTCTTCATCATTAAAAATTTTACGACGATTTATTAGGAATACCGCAGATAATTTTATGGAATTTCCTGATGTTGAGTAAATGTTTTATACATATGTATATAAGTTTTTTTTAAATTAAGCCATTTTTAGATTTATTAAGAATTCTAGACTTAACAAGCCAGCATTCTTGTACGTTCTGGAAGAATTGAAAACCGAAATTGACCACTCGGTGAATTCTTCATCAATTTCGGCAGAATGCAAGTTAGCGGCTTGCATAAGATTTTTAGCCGAAGGTGGCTATCAACGTGGAATGGCCCAGGACTACAAGATTTATTAAGTGCACTGGAAAAGCGTTTATGTCCAAAATGGATAAAACTTGACATGACCGGAGCAGAAAGTCAAGAGGCGAAACTATTTTTTTATGAAAAAAGTCATATTCCGGGAGTAGAAATGTGCGTCGATGAGACCCACATTAAAATTATTAAACCTACAGAGAATCCACATCTGTTTTACAATCGAAAAGGCTTTTATAGTCTTATGCGATGATTGTAAGGATGAGTTTCTATATCTTTAATTTGAAAATGCTTTAATTTTCACACTCTTGCAGATTTGTGACCATAAAATTAGAATTAGGTATGTTAATGCGAGACACCCAGGCGCCAGTCACGACGCTTTTATTTGGAAAACGAGTGATGCTGCGAATCACTTCGAAAGGAAGTACCGGAATGGAGATAGGAACACTCGATTGCTTGGTAATTGCTTTAATTTAAATATTGTTCTAATTCGGGGTTATTGTAACCATCATTTACTCTTGTTAATAGGTGATGCCGGATACCCTTTACAACCTTGGTTGCTAACACCCTTTCGAGCAGCCGTCGGAGGTACTACGCAAAGTAGGTACAACACCTATCACAGCAGGGCACGCAGTATAGTGTAGAGAACCTTTGGGTTGCGCTTCTCTAGTTCTTAACCCACGAATTACTCGGAATTATAGGTACCTATCCTAGGTATAAGCACATTTTCGCATTTCCCACAACCCGTTAAAATTGTAGCTTCAATTAAATTCTTGTGTAATGCGACAATTCTCAATCTAGTACCATTGCACAATTTTGGTGGATTTAAATTACGGAGTAAAAGAACGGGTACATTCACTTTAAGATGTATTTCATGTGCAGGAAGGCCAGGGATTGTTATACTATTTAAAAACTCCACAGGATAATGTACTGCATCGTCCAGTACACAGACCGAGTCTATTGAGCTATATGTAGTTAGAGCACCAGGAATTTTGTCTAAAATTATTTTGTTAAGGAGGGCTACTTCTTCATTTTTAGGAGCCAGAATGGCCCTTTCGCAGAACCACGAATCTTCTTTTGAATTAATGTGTTCTACATCTTCATAGATTTCTTTAATCAATGTTTCGGTATGCGTAACGACTCGACAAAGAGTAGGCGGAAATACGATTTCATGATTATTGTTTATTTCAGGAAATTTTCCCTCGCCAAATTATGCAAAAAAAACTTGCGATTTCGCCCTTTTCATAGGTTTTTATAAATCCGCTTCACTTGCTTCTGCTCCTTTTTTCCACTTTTCACTTTTAACCGTATATGTACTAATTACGTACTGAAAATTATGCAAAAAAGGAACAAAACTTGCGTTTTCGCCCTTTTCCTAAGTTTTTTTAAATCCACTTCACTTATCTTTTTTCCACTTTTCACTCTTAACCATCAAAACTTCCTTTTGATCAATTTAAATCTTTTCACTTTTTTTCTTTTTTCTTTAAAACAACAAAACTATCAATTTTTGTAAATCTTCACTATTTTTTTAAACATTTAAGTTTTCGTTTTTCCGCTTTATCTTCTTCTTCACTTCACATAGTCTAGAGAAAATCCCATTGGAAATGTTATTGAAGCTTTTTTAATAATCTACCGATCGAAAGATGGCCCTCTATTTGAGGTAAAATTAGCCATCAAACTTCTATTTCGAATTTGCCGCATCTTCCAAATTCTAAAGTGAATAATAATTTATTTTAATTTATGCCTTTTTCACTATTCTATTTTTATTTATTTGTTAAAAGTTTTCATGACTAATACTTTCTGGAAGTAGACAAAGGTGGAGCTGCCTATATAAAAAGCGCCTGGCAGCCGCTATCGAGTCAGTTTTGATTATAAAGGCGATACAAGGGTTCCAAAGTGAAAAGTGGTGATTTATAGTGAAATAAAAAGCGATAATTAGAATTGAATAGTGCGAAATATTAAATTTGCTAGTGATTATAGTGAACTCTAAGAATTGTGTTTATTTCTAAATTGTGTTTGGTTTGTAATAAATAAGTTTTGTTTGGATAATTAAAAAGTGTATTCCTTAATTAATCCTACGAATCCGTTAAGCCGTAAAAACGTAACAGTATACTATATTGCTCATTGTATTCTACTTATCATTCCCTTTTAGTTGATACCCATGTCGAGGGGGTTGTGAAGAAAATAATAGTCCGCCCTCTTGAGAACCGCCGTGGATTTAACTATATATTGAGCTTATGGTATTGTACTTGTGATACCCTTTCAATTAATACCCATGTCGAAGGGGTGGTGAAGAAATTTTAATCCGTTCTCTTGATTCGCGTACCAGTTTAATATGAACGCCTTTTGTTAATCATCGAAATGATAGGGAATGCTATCTTACATCGACTAACTTGTAACGAATATGTCATATTTTTAGAAATGAATTACAATTACGAACTTGTTAAAAGTGGTAATCGGTATTTCAAAATTTTACTGTACTTTTGTACTATGAACTACATAGAGTTTTTATAGACACCATAGTTGTGACTAACCACTTATATATGACCACATTTTGTTCATCATCTAATGCCATCTGTCATCAACAATGCAAGTAAAAACTTTTCGACTAACTAGTAGCACCATCTTATTGAGCAATTGAAATAACTTATAACGCCATCTGATAGAATAATTTTGAGTACCCACTTTTTTATGACTGAAGGAGAAAAAAACCTCGTTTAGAAAGCACTACTTAAGAACCCTGAAAGGAAATGAAATCTGCCCCAACCATTCGCAAAAAAAATCTAACACCTTGAATTCATTATAATCATTTAATTTTCCTGTTTATTACAGGTACCAACAACGGCATAAGAATACAGCAAATTAATAAATAACTCAATATTCATTAAAAATGAAATACTAATATTGTGAGATACAACACTTTAAAATTCTCAAATTCAAGAAACTGTAATCTACAATTACATATACTTAGATAACTCGATTCGATGAAAGATTACGAAAAAAACGCGTCGCACTGGTACCATTACGTCGCGTTTGTACATACGATAACCCAGATATTGAGTTCAGTTTCAAAAAAAAAAAAAAAACAAACTACCTGAAAACAACAATAAGAAAAAAATATCTCCAATGAGGAGCAAACAAATGTATCCACAAATATAAATAATATGTAATATGAACAGATTTAAATAAAATGATGTAATTATAACTACACTTAAAATTGTTAACTGTTAGTCAATCAAATCATTAAATTAAAGCATACACAAATGTTGTTTGTTGTTGTTGTTGATGATCCATACCCATCGTTTGACCCGGAGCGGTCGCTATATATTATATTGCTGTTAAATAGTCTTTTAATTTACATATTTAAGATTGTTGACTATTATTTTTTCTTCTTTTTTTATTATGATACGAACTACACATAGGTGCAAAAGCTTACTACGTCAATTTTATCATTTGATTTTTTCTGTCTATATTGAAATCCAAAATCCTACTACCACAAGGAAAAATATTGTTGAAATGTCACTTTCATCGTTGTTTAACAAATAATAAGCGGCTTATGTAGTCTATTGATGGTGGCCTCCTATCTCACACATTTAAGTTATACAAGTCTGTTTTTGATGATAGAACTGGGATTCTTTCTCACTAGTGTTCCTGCAAATTGTACCAATTGAAAGAAAAATTACCGGGAAATGATCCTGGATAGCTTGAGAATTTCTATTCTATTTTATTTGGAGCAAAAATGTTTGTTGAGTCACTTTTCTCAATCCAGCAATATTATCTCCTCCTCGGGCCGGGCGATCCTCGTTAAAACTTCACACATAAGTCGGGCTGATTTTTAATTAATAAAATCGATGCCGTACAACTTTATGCATCATTCAATATTATTATTTAAAATTGAACTTTCAGCAAAATTACAATGTTTTTACTAAACAAAATAACGAAAATTCTCAGAACACCGAGGACCGATACTCCATGCCTCACACCCCGACTGACTACTCAAACTGACTCCTAAAAACTGACTAGCAAATTTTTCTTTCCTGTTTTTTGTTTTTCTTTTCGCCGCCTACTTTTTGGTTCCGAACAACTTCTAAATTTTATTCCCGACAGTGATTTTGAGTCCAGTAGTTATTTATGGATTTCGTGCAAAACTGACCGTTACAGCTGTTTGCCCTTACGAACTCGGCAAACTACCGCTTGCCTTCATATTAACGAAAAAGTGCTCTGAAAAAAATTTCATAACATTCGGTCGAGCTGTTTTTGTGTGCAAATGGACAAACTTGGGATAGGTGTCAGAAATACCTTAAATTGTTAAGTTTGGCGAATATCTAATATGTAAACTGATTTTTGGATTCTGCAGAGCGATAACTTTTCAACAAATCATCACTTGTCCAAATCCGACACTCTTTAAAATTCTTGTCAAAATTTCGTTACCCTTTACAAACATGCATTTTGAATTTCCAAATGAGGTCATTCAACTTCCCAATTTATCAGCGGCGCTTCAACATACTCAATACGACTTTGAACGCCCGCTTTAGTGTAGGGAACAAAGTGCGAAGGAAATGATTGCTTGCTAACGTTCAGGAAAAACAAATTTTCTAGAAAAATCTTGTGGATTTACCACTATTATACTTATTTGAACCAGCTTCTCTCAGGATTGCTTTGTCACCTGGAGCGCGTTCAAAAAACTTACTATGGTAAACCTCGAGGTTAGCTGTGGTTATGCTGCATCACTTCACTTAACCAAGACAGTTTAAGTTTAAACATGGAGGCTTATTTAAAATAAACTCACAAATCCTTCTTTGATTTGTTCATGTGTTTAACATTGAAACAACTGTCAAGGAGTTATTTTTTGTCTTCTTCTTCTTAACTATCGCTAACCGTGCTCGCGAACATGGTTAAAATTTAACTACACCATGGTTAACCCGGGAGTTTTTGAATGCCAAAAAGTTATGCTCAAGGTTATGTTGTAGTTAACCACCGAGCTTACCGTAGTTAACCATGGTTAACCATACTAAGGTTTTTGAACACGTTCTAGTTCTGATACTATGTAGTCAGTTTCCCACTAGTGCTGAACGTATTACTATTTTGTAAGAAGTCAGTTTATTCCGTCTACGTTTATTATACTGGGAAGTTGATCGTGTGGACCGAAGGGGTCAAACCCCCATCCCAACTAGTATCTTTAATATTGATTTTAGAGGATTTTTGGGGTATTTCGACCTGCCCTTACAGGCAAACAATTTTACGAGTTGATAGCCCTGACGTCATTTTATGTCTATATTTATGATTCAATCGAAAAATAGAAATAATACTTTACTGTCATTTCTGTTTATAAATATTTTCCTGATGTTTTGAAATAGTGAACATTTAAAACTCAAAATGTTACAGTAAAGTCTGTTGCATCCGACCAACCACACCCACACCTCCTTCTCCCTCTTACACAATATGAATATTGTTGCTGCAGCTGAAACATTTCATAAACTGACCATACATCAACCACATAATTGCTCTCAGCACCAATTCACCTGTACAGAGGGCTTATCATGGTATAATCTGAATATGGGTATGTTCCATCTGTTTCAGGTGCGTCTCGTGTTTATTGATTGCATCCTATATGCCCATTATACCGGTTCGATACAGATGCATCTATACATGCAGCAACATTGCCCACCATAACAATTCACTTTCGTAAGGGGATACGAAATGTTTCTCCCCATACTAATATTTTTAAAATGAAGCCACGCAATGATATATTGTGACGTATTTATGAGATAAAGATTCACCCAACTACTATTTGTTTTGATATATGGGGATACCTGTCTATTAAATTATGGCCAAGCTATTAGCTTCAGGCTGGCACCCCAGCTCTACTCGGTAATTTATGTAGACATGACAGAACAGGAATTTAGTCGTTACTGCCACCATTATCGTTTCAGGCACAGAGCATTTTTGCTGCTGTTTAAGCTACCCTGCAGCTTGATGCCACAAGATAAAGGTATCTGAAAATGGATATATTCCCATTGGTACATATCAAAGCTATTACAATTACAAGTTAATGCTGGTGGGATATTTGGAATTTAATCATCGAATGGTGGCTAAGTTTTGCTGTTAACTGAATTATTAGGCTTCAGATCGATTGATGATTTATGTGCAACCAACTCTTTAAGATTTCATAAAATCGGGTTGTGACCCTTTAACCACAGACTACTTAACATAATTAGGTAGGCTGGGTGTGCTTTAACGAATGCTTAATGCCTCATGCACAATGAGAAAGTGGATTTATCTTGTGTTTCGTCGTGCTCATGCCACTGCCTAATTCTCTATTGCATATCATTTCAAAATTTGAGAACATCACTAAAAAAGTTGGGTCTACTTCAAGTTGAACACTCAAATTTTTTACTTTTATTTCCGAAATTCGGAATAAGCTAGTGACATCTGTTTCTCACACTGATGAGGAAGCAGAATTATTGTACAGTAGGTTATTTGTGTTAACTCTTTGGCATTTTTGCAAATTGAATTAATAAAAAGCTAATTTACAATTTTTTAACTTCCCAGTACTTACAGAGAAGTTATTGTAATCGGTCCGAATACCGAAATCGAAATTTTCAACGTATTTACATTTTTTAAAGTCGCAAGCAAAATTTGAGAAGTAAATATGTCTGTGTGCGTACGTCTGGAGTCATTTTTTACTGCACGACATCGCGCGAACCAAAAAGATCGACTTAGTTGAGGTACCGTTCAAAGAATATTAACGAAAACATGATCTGAAAAGATTTTCATAAAATTCGGTTGAACCGTTTATTTGTTTAAGCGTCGTTTGTGATTTTTGTAGGTGCACAATACCGCGCGAACCAAAAACTATATCGACTTCTTGGAGGTGCCGAAAGGGCAATATTAACGAAAATATGCTCTGGAAAAAAATTCAAAACATTCGCTTGCGCCTTTTTTTGTTTAAATTAAAAAAAAGCGTCTGTCAGTGTCAGAACGACCTTAAATTGATAAGTTTTGCTAATATCTAATAAACTTAATGGAATGAGATCCGCTCTAAACGAAGTGTTCGTTTTTGGACTCTACACAACGATAGCTTTCCAAAAAAACCTCACTTGTCAAAATTTGACACTCTTTAAAAATCGTGCAAAAATTTCGTTATCCTTTACAAACATCACGAATTTTTCAAACTTTGGATCAGCACTTTTTAGATGGGGGCAAATTTTGTACGTCCTACGGTTTCAGGAAATTCCGGTACATCCTGGAATTTCCAGTAGGTTGTTCTTTTTGGTCAAGTCGGACAAGTATAGATTTTTTCAAACTCCGTGACACAAAAAATTTAAACAGTTCTGCACCTCGTTGGCAAATTCTATAAACATTATTCTATCATTTCCCCTCATTTTAGTTAAAACGGCAACAAACTGGCATGCGCATGCGCGTGCGACTGGCGGAAACAATCAAGTAATCAAAAGTACAAATTTTGTATTTTTTTTACGCCGAGAAAACTCATGAAAATAATTTGGGAAGTGATGCGCGCATGCCGAATGAAAAAAGTCTGTCGATTAATGCTGTATGGGTTTTCAGCAACTATCCATCATGTTTTTCCCATTTAATATATGAATTATTCTAAAAAAATAATTTTACTTAATAAATCCTACTAATTTAAGATATTAGCTGCTCATTAAAGTTCGTGTTTGTGTTCATGAAATTAAAGCATACCAAAACAACATAAGGATTTTTTAAGATATTTGTTAATTTATTTAAGTGTGTCTTGTTTGGCTAAGTAAATAAATAAATACATATATAACACTTCTACTAACATTAGTTTGTATGTGAGCTGCATACTAATAAGAACATCTACTTAAAGTAGGGTTGCCAGAATATTTCTTTTAAAGTGAACATGTTCTCTTTTTTTATTGTGATCTTTCTTTTTCTTTCTTTTTTCAAAATTGTTCACTTTTGTTCTCTTTTTTCATGCAAAGCTTTTCACTTTAGTTCTCTTTTTTCGGTTTTTCTTTTTGAAAATTAGAATTTTTAGATGTCATTTAATATTGGACTCGCAGGCGATGTTAGATGTTAGGTTAGATTTAAAGGTTAGATCTACATATCAAGTGAAGTGAAGTGTGTGCATGCAATGCAGAAACGTGTAACAGATAATTTCATACATATATATAACATTATTTACTGTAAAAAAACGAATATTTTGTAAAAAAAAAATTTTTAGACTCATGGCTAGTAAAAGAAAATGCATATTTACTGATGATTTAAAATCACAGTATACATGTTTCCAAAATGCTGGCAATTCAAAGCATGTTGCTGTTTGTACAATATGCAACACGAAAGTTTCCGTTGCTAACAAGGGACGATATGATTTGCAACAACATATAGAAACGAAAAAACATAGAACGCTTGTTCAGACTGGGAAAACATCCTGCAAAATAGATTCTTTTGTTATTCCTAAAAACTCGAAGCTAGACGCAAGAGTTGCAGCAACCGAAGCCACATTTTCCTATCATATATTAAAGCATCATATGAGTTTTAACTCATGAAATTGCACGACGAGTATATTAAAGCAGCTATTTGCGACTCCGAAACAGCAAAACACTTGTCATTGGCCAGAACAAAGACAACATTTTTTGTTGAATCACAGGTTATTGCACCTTATTGTATTGATAAAGTTATTGGACTAGTTGCCAATGTACCATTTTTGTCTGTGTCGACAGATGCAAGCAATCATGGAGCAGAAAAGATGTTTCCAGTTTTAATTCCATTTTTTACTATTAACGAAGGTATTTCTTCAAAAATGATTGATTTACGAACATTACCTAATGAAAGAGCGCAAACTATATGCTCATTATTAGTTGAAACATTAGATAATTTTAACTTGTTTGACAAATGTATTGCTTATTCCGCCGACAATTGCAATACAAATTTTGGAGGGGTCAAAAGGGTTGGCACAGAAAATGTTTATAAATTACTTAAGGAAAAGACCAATAAAAATCTAATAGGTATTGGTTGCCCAATCCACCTTATACATAACGCTGCAAAGCACGGCTTGGATGCATTGGCCTTCGATGTGCAATCAATTGTTATGAAAATATATAACCACTTCTCCATTTATACCGTGCGAATAGAAAGTCTAAAGGATTTTTGTGAATTTGTCGAGATTGATTACAGGAACTTATTGTACCACTCGCCGACTCGTTGGTAATCATTGTTTCCTTGCCTTGACAGGATTTTACTAATATATCCGGCTTTAAAATCCTATTTCTTATCAACTGATAGCTGTCCCAGACTTTTGCAAGATTTCTTTAATTCAAATTTAGGTGAAGCTTGTTTGTGGTTCGCACATTCAGTTATGTATTGTTTTCAAGAAAAAACCAAAGCTCTAGAAATTGAAACAAATTCAATTCTGGAAACTATACATATTTTGGAATCGCTAATTATAATTTTTGAACAACGGTTTGAACATAGCTTTTTGCCTCTTAAAGTTAGCGGTATTATTCAAAATTTAATTAAAAAGGGTTATGAACAAGATTGCATTCATTTTAAGAATAATATTTTTTGTTGCTATCAAAAATCAGTGAACTATATGAAATCTATGGACACAACAATTTAAAGAATTTAATGTTTTCAAGTGGATGTCGCTGTGGAAGATTCCTGAGTGGAAAGATGTACAGAATTCAATCACTTATGTGAACGTAAATATCAACTCAAAACTTAATCAATATATTGATGACATAAAATGTTTTGATCAATTTTGTAATTTAAAACAATTTTGCGAGAGAAATTTTGAAAATCCAGAATTTAAAATGATGAACACATATTTGAAGTGGCAAGAGTATTTTAAAAATTCAGATAATACGGATTTCCATTCAGAATTGTTAAAATTGTGCCAATATTTTTTTGCAATTCCGGCTCATAATGCCAATGTCGAAAGAATTTTTTCAATGATAGGGGCACAATGGACGAAAGAACGGAATAGGTTAAATGCATTCACAGTCAAATCAATTGTAACTGTGACATATAATTACAAGAAAATTTCTTGTAATAATTTTTATGATGAGATCAAAAATAATAAAGATTTTCTAACAAAAATTTCAAACTCAAAGAAATATGAAACATTTAATGATTAATTAATATATGAAAAGGGGTTGGTAGGTAGGTACTGCAGCCAGAGAAGCTATTTTTTTTTTTTTTTGAGAAATAATGTATGAAAATAATTTATGTTTCTGCAATTATGCAATTTTATTTTAAAATAAAAGTGAATTTCAAGTAATTCTATAATGTTCTCTTTTTGTTCTCTATTTTGTATTAAATTGTTCTCTTCATACGTCCAGGATTTCTGGCAGCCCTAACTTAAAGTAGACTTTTTCATGAAAGGATCAGCTTAATACAACACAGTTGTGACTGTTTTATTTCACTTATAATTATAAAAAACTGAAGAAAAAAAAAGATTAAGGACAAGAATCCCAGTTACAACTGTGCTCCTTGACCCAAAAACTAATGCTAATAACTTTGGCCACCATCTGAGACAAGGCAATAAATTCCAGTTAATCCTGCTATAATAATTTTTGCCAAACATAAATTAATTTTACTCTAGTTAACATGACCAACGTCTTTTACAAATCGCCAAATGAACGGCAGACGGACGGAGGGTCTCAGTCTCTGTACTCGACAACTCTTAAATGTTACATAATTTGTTGCCTTAATCCTATCCACGGGGGATCCTTTTTAATGCAAGAAAATGACTGAAGATTCCATCAAAATTCCCAAAAACTACACATTAAGTAGATGCCATGATATTTAATGAAACTAAGTGAATAATTTTCACTAATTAAGGAAATATTTCTTCGGAAACGGAAGTCGACTTATAGCATAAAGCAATTAAGAACAGAACTAGTGGGTGAACTGGTTCAGGATCTGGGAATCCGCCTTTTTATTAGCACTCGACTGCCTTCAAGCCGAAATGAAATTTTATTTTTAGCAAAAATGTTTTCGAGTTAGAGAATATGCGGATATTTTAGAAGTTGGTTGCATAATTTATACAGTTCAAAACTATCCTCGATGAAGTTAAAAGAAGCAATTATAACGAGAGTTTTCATACCAATATTTTCGACGGAGCCGTATTCCCCAAGAGCGCTTAAACTAGTATTAAACGCCATAAATTTATGTCGAGGTTTTCTACTCTATGGCAGCTCTGTT
The DNA here is from genome assembly GCA_949987705.1 of Thereva unica. NCBI lineage: Eukaryota > Metazoa > Arthropoda > Insecta > Diptera > Therevidae > Thereva > Thereva unica. Next base: position 132,158 of record CATLJY010000496.1, on the reverse strand, counting down.
TTGTGGTTTTTCGAAAAGTCAAATGCAGAAATTGGCATCGGGCAGGGCTTGTTGTATGCTATCAAAATTAAAAAACATTGTTTTTCTCGAACGCCTGCTATGCAACTAACTTTATTAATTGATATTATATTTTATAAAGTTGGGAAATTTACATTTTTATGTATTTATAAGTTACACAGTTTGTGAGTATACTGAAAATGGCACCCCTGTCTGGATCTATGACAACTGTCATAAGTTAACAATAACATTAACCGGGCAAATTTGCCTGGATAAAGTTAACGTTAAAATGTTACGTCATGTTAACAATTGTTAAACGGTGCAACTCCCGTTTTGTCTAACCGGAGATTTGACAATAGATTTATTTATTTTTATTTATTTATTTATTTATTTATTTATTTGTTTATTTATTTATTTATTTATTTATTTATTTATTTATATATTTATTTATAACAGCTACACAATTAAGTACTGAAACCTATAGATTTGTGTAGAAGAAAAATTAAAGGCATAAGTAATAAAATAAAATAATAAAATAAAATTCAAAACTAAGCTACAAATAGAAAACTAAATTAAATAGGTGGACTCAAATCAAATAATTATCTACAGATATGTAAAAAAAGATTTTTACGAAAACTGGGAATGCTGCTGTTTCTCCTAATATCAATTGGTAACGTGTTCCAAAGTCTGATGACGTGAATAAAGAATTGATTTTCAGTAATTCTATGGTTAAAGTTAGGGATTTGCAAGTTCAGTGTCCTTTGAGAATTCGAAAAATTCAATAATGCAAACAAGTAGTCAGCTTATGGTACAAAATAAGTTTCTTTAAAAAGATAATTGTACGGAAGTCAATGTATTTTTGAAGAGTACAACCCAAGACGGAATTTACATATGCAGACGTGTCATCAAAACGCCTAAGCATGAAGCAGTAACGAATTGCTGAATTAAAAGCTACTTTTAATTTCCTCTGTGTATTGCAATCTAGCGAGCAGAAAATTTCACATCCATAGGTCAGGACAGGAATTATAAGTATTTTTACCAATAGAATACGTGTTGCAACAGGAGTGTATGGCGCGGATATGGACAATTTCCTAAGTGTCACGTATATATTATAGATTAAACTGTTAATATGATTACTCCATGTTAAAGTTTGATTAAAAATGATTCCAAGATTTTTAGGTACGCTGTTTAAATATACTTTGGGGAATGTGGACAAATCCAGTGGATTTTTATAAAAAGCGATCGCGTTGGTCTTAGCTGGATTGAGATCGAGGTCATTTTCAACGGCGCATTTAAAGGTATTCTTTAGGTCTAGGTTCATAGATCGGGCACCATCTTCAAGTTGGTCTATGGGTTTACTAATATATAACTGCACGTCATCAGCATATAAATGATATTGGCAAAAGGTCAGGGAGCTAGTCAAATCAATAATAAACATTGAAAAGAATAAAGGCCCAAGAATGGATCCTTGGGGAACGCCACTGACAATATTGATAAAGTCGGACATTTTCTCACCCGAGCATACTCGTTGCCCACGGTCTTTTAGATAAGATTTTATGAGTTGACAGGCATGGTTAGAGAAGTTAAAAGGAGATTTCATTTTATTTATTAACATAATATGGTTAACTCTGTCAAATGCCTTGGAGAAATCCAACAGCAACAACACCAGCAAAGTAAGTTTGCTTTCTACCATCGCTTGCCGGATATCTTCAGAGATTTTTAGCCGCGCAGAGCTGCAACTATGTTTAGCTCGAAAACCAGATTGATGAGCTGATAGAAAATTATTTTCTTCGATGTATTTCGAAATCTGTTCGTGTATGAGTTTTTCGAACACTTTGGCAAAGAACGGAAGAATTGAAATAGGACGAAACTCCTGCTTACTTGACTTTTTAGGTATAGGGATAATTTTGGCCTGCTTCCACTTAGCGGGGAAAGTCGAAGACCATATTATAGCATTAAATAAATGAGTTAGATAAGGCAGTATCATTGGTAATATTATTTTTGTAATTTGTAATTTATTTGTAATTTATTTGTAATTTATTTTGTTCAATCAAAAGTACACAAGATTAAAATCTTATTTAGTACCGTAATAAAAAGGAAAATACAAAAATACTAAAATTAGAATTAGAATTATAAAATATAACTAAGAATTATAAAATATGAGGGCAAAAAAACAAAAATTAATAAGCAAAGAAAAGAGAAAGACGAAGAAAAGAAAAAATGAAAATACAGCATAAGATAAATTAAATATAATTATATTAAAATATAAATTAAAATTTTACTATAATACTGATTGAAATTAAGATCAAAAACAAAACCAAAATCAAAATTAAAATCAAAATTGAAATTAAAATTAAAATTAAAATCAAAATTAAAATCAAAATCAAAATTAAAATTAACCAATATCAGCCGGTGTCCTATGCCGAGAAGATGCATGCTAGGGAGGATGCATGCCAATCCATGTTGTGCAGCAAGCCAGCGATCATATTACGTCATTCATTCCGTGTTGCAAAATGCGCGATCACTCCCCTCCTGAAAGCGGCGAGTGATTTGATACCTTGCAAGGGGAAGGGGAGACTATTCCACAATCTTACAGTATGTACAAAGAAGGAACGACTACCTAGTAGGGAATAGTGTCTAGGAATACAAAATTACATAGAACGACGAGTACGAAGGGAAACAAGGCAATCAGCAAGATATGAGGGAGCAGAGGCATTTATGATTTTGTGCAATAAACATAGGCCCTGCACATTGCGATACGTAGATAGATTGTAGGGTAACAGGAATGGCCGAAGATCACAAACATGTGCGAACCGATTAAGGTTGAAAATGAACCTAAGACAATCATTAAGGGCAACATTTAATCTATTTTTACATGTGGAGTCAGGACATATATAGACAGAGCCCCCGTAAAGGAAATGAGGAAGTATGAGGGATTTTACTAGAGCGAGACGATTATCACTGGAAAGTAGACTACCATAGAGGCGTAAGCGACGGAGGCAAGAATAGATCTTCTTCAGAGAGAACGATACATGATCACAACAAGTTAAGTTTGAGTTTACCATCACTCCGAGATTCTTAGTTGACTGGACTATTTTTAGGGGAGTATTGTCTAATTTAAGAGGGGGCATATTAGATGTATCAAAACGACGCCTACTGACAACAACTGCAGACGATTTATTAGGGTTAAGCTTCAGGAAGTTATTATTGCACCACAGGGACAAAGATATCATATCACTGTTTAAGGATTCAATAAGGTGGGAGACGTCATCAGGAGCACAATAGTTATATAATTGGAGGTCATCCGCATAGCTATGATGATGAGCAAATGTGATACAATCAGGTAAATCATTAACATATAGGCAGAACAGCAGTGGCCCAAGAACAGAGCCTTGGGGGACCCCCGAGGGTACAGAAATAAAGGAGGAAAGTTGGTCATTATATCTCACACATTGATACCTATCAATAAGGAAGGAAGCAAGGAAGCGGACCGCAGAGGACGAGAGACCGAAAAAGGATGATAATTTATTGAGGAGAACGCTGTGACAAACTGTATTGAAGGGACGTGAGAGATCAAGAAGAATTAATATCCCCAACTGGCCCCTATCACATGCCATTCGTAGATCAGACGAGACTTTTAGCAGCGCAGTTTCACAACTATGGAACTTCCTGAACCCGGATTGAAACGAGTTCAGCAGATTTACACCATTCAGATATGACTGTAATTGCCCAGAGATGATTTTCTCAAGTGCTTTAGATAGAAATGGTAAAATGCTAATAGGACGGTAATCACTTGCATCTATAGGGCAAGCGACTTTAGGAACAGGGGTAATAACGGCTTTTTTCCATAAAGATGAAAATGTAGATTGCATTATGCAAGAATTAAAGATATGCGTTAAAACAGGTAAAATTAGAGGAGAGAGCATTTTAATAAAGCGTGAAGGGATACCATCGATTCCAGTAGCATTGGATTTAATTGACATAATGGCAACGTATGTTTCTCTTTCATCTATACACCTGAAGGTAAACCCGTCCACAACCAGAGAGGATAGATCAACTGGAGGTGCATTATCCGGAAGAGGTTCAATGAATGAGCTATTAAGGATACTAGGATCAAGGTCTACCGGTGCGTTTTCGCTACCATAAATACCAAACGAGCTCAAGTTTTTCCACAGCAACTTAGTGGGAAGAGCGGGATCTAATTTTCGTCTAAAGAATTGTCTTTTGGCACTTCTTATTTTATGATTGACAATATTACGGACTCTAGTGTACCGCTGCCGACATTCGGTGGTTTTAAGACGGCGATAGCGTTGGTATAAATATTCCCTTTCAGAGATCAGACGCTTAATTTCAATGGTAAACCACGGACATGTATCCTGATTAAGTTTCATGCGCCTGCACTTAAGTGGTACAGTTTCATGCAGTACAGATATTATAAGAGAGTTGAGGGACTCAACCTTGTCATTCACATTGGTAATGTTATAGATAGCAGACCAGGGTGTGGAGAGACACTTCTGCCTTAAGCTTTCAGAATTAAGGTTTTTGAAGTCTCTGTAGGTTACTACTCTGGGGGATTCTACAGCTGATAGATAGAAACGGAGGGAGAGGAACAAAATATCATGGTCGAGAAAACTAGGGGGCGATAATTGCTGATGACGAATTACTGCATCGCCATTGGTAACAGCTACGACATCAAGCAAAGAAGAAGTGGAGGGATTGAGGAAATTGTAACGAGTAGGTAAAGAATTTAGGACAGTCAAGCCATTAGACTGTAAGTTCCATCTAAGTAGGTCAGTGACACCATTGTGTTGGAGAAGATCTACATTAAAGTCCCCGGCAACAACAATTTCGTCATAATTAGCTGAATAATTGTGTAGCATTTCTGAGAACTCAGCAATATTTTCTTCACTATATGCCCTGGGGGGGCAATAAACAGAAATAACAAGACATTTAGAAAACAGCGACTTAACTTCCACAGCTACGAACTGGACGATATCATCAACAGACTTAAATATCAATTTGGAGGACAGTTGATTAGACACGTAAATAGCAGTGCCACCACCTCTTCTAGAAGAACGATCACTTCTGTGAAGGGTGAAGTCGGGAAAAGATACGAGGGAGGATGGAACATCAGCATTTAGCCACGATTCACTAACCATAATAATATGTAACTTGGTATTAAGGAACAATTGCCGCAGCTCATCACATTTACTCCTAATGCTTCTAGCATTAAAGTAGCAAACATTCAGACCATGCGACTGCGAGCAGAGAATATTAAGAAGTGTTCCTGCTCTGTACTGAGAACTGTAAGAATTGATCATTAAATTATTAGAGATAGACTAGGAATCACTCACTCGATACCCCCAAGGAAGGAGAAACCTCGCACCGAACAACACACAATAGACGACCCGCTGCATACACGAACAACTGCACATCATACTCACCAGCACCATCATCTCCACGCTAAATACAACATTCATTCCGGCTGTATATATAAATGAAAAATAGAAGAAAAAACTAAACACATGTATGTATATACAAACAAAAAACTAAACCAAAATATTTCCAAAACAACTAAAAGTTTCCTTTTTGGTGAAGACTGACTTGTTGATAAGCACATCAGTTCGCTTACTGAGCACCGTTACTATCTGCAGATTCAAAATCTACAATTTCTTGCAGTATATCCAAGTGGGGAACTATCACCGGCCGATCGTCAGGGATTCTTCTTACATATACCAATCCATTGTGAATGGGGAATGAATAATTTTTTCCTTCCTAAGACGGAGAACTCTTCTCAATATATCATTGTTCTTATCGGACAGGTTTTCATAGGCACCAATTCTACCATCAGACCCATTAGTGCTTGATAATCGATTTGGTGTGAGCGCTCCAAACTTCCGAAAACGGGATAGAAATGCTTTCTGCTCATTTGCGCATGAAAATTTTACTATGAGCGGTTCATTCCGTCGTCGAGCGCCGCTACTAGAGGTATTCGCCTTGCGTTGAACTCGGAATACGTGAGTGAAATTTGAAATAGGATGCTCAATAATTGTGGCAAGGTCGGAGAGCAGTCGATTAGGATTTTCACCATCCGTATATGGTATTCCGGTATCTTTAGGAACTTAGGATTAATGCCGTCAAGCCCCATGGAGTCAGATTTAAGACTTAGCACTGTCGCATATACTTCTTGCTGGGAAATATTAATAAACGAAAACCCTTGAAAAGGATTGCTGTTAGTGACACAGGTGTAATTAGGACTCCCATCATGTCCATTGGCACACAGGTTTCCAGAGGAATGAGAGAACTCATGGTTGAGTTCGTTTAAGTCCCTGGCTATATCATTTGTTTCCGATTTGCCTAAACCAATATCTCTCAAGTTTTTCCAAAGCTTTTTAGCTGGCAATTTAACATCAAGCTTACTTCGAAAGTAGTTGATTTTGGAAAGACGAATTTCATAATTAACGCGATTACGCAAAGTACGATAAAATTCCCAGCAATCAGGGTTTCGAAAACGTCTCCATCTTTTATATGCAGAGTTGCGTTGAGATATTAGGTTTTCAATATGTTTTGTAAACCAGGGGCAGCTTGAGTTAATTATGCTTCTATTCTTTAAGGGTACAAATTTATCGAAGAAGTATTTCACCAGGCGTTCTAGAAAATTGACTTTGTCGTCTACATTTAAAATTGAATAAATATAATGCCAATTCAGTTCAGCGGCTTCGGCGAACGTGGAATCACGATTTATATGAAAGAAGTCACGATACGTAAATGTAGTTGATCTGCCTTCCTGGTTACCAAGATTATAAATTATAAAAATCAGATCATGTCTGGAGAAGCAAGGAAGAGAGATTTGGTTATTAAATTGTAAGTACTAATTTGGGATCACTCACAGTAAAAAGATCCAAAAGTGTGGATGAAGTTTTTGTGAAATGGGTCGGAATGGAATTCACAACGGCTAAATCAAAGGACCGTAAGAAGTCTTTGAAGTGGCTAGTTTTCGAACAATCCGCAAGATAATCCACATTAAAATCGCCACCAATTATTATGTGGGTATATAGGTGTCCTATTTCAGCAAGAACTGCCTCTAAGGGACCAAAATTAGATATAGAGGGCGGTTTATATACTGTACCAAGCAGACATTTTTGCTTATTGAAGCAAATCTCAACAAATATATATTCAATTACAGAGTTAGCTTCAGATTGAGCCACTAATTTACCATGGGTAAAATTATTTACAAATATAGCAACCCCACCACCAATCCTACCAACACGATCGTTTCTAAAAACTTTGAACCCTTTTAGACTAATTAAGGAATCAGGAATATAATTCCTTAGCCAAGTCTCGGAAACACAGATCACGTCAACAGAAATATTATTGAAAATATCAATCTTGGGGAGAATACTCTGAGCATTAAAATGACAGACTTTCAGACCACCACCCATTTTAGCCATAGAGTTTAGCAATACACGGGAATTACACCCGGAGTTATCAGACGAAGGAACATTAGAAATTGTACTAATCATTATTGAATTTATATAAAAGAGAAAAAAGAAAAAAACTTTAAATAACACCACTTAAAAACAGCAACATAAGTTATCGTACGCAAAAAATTTGACAGATTTAGCACTTGATATAAATAAAATTTACGGAAAAAATAGAAATTAAAACAGAAATTTGTCAAAACATGAAAATAATTGAGTCCAAAATTAAAAATAGCCAAGATAATATGAAAAATTAAAAAGAGAAATAGTAAAAAACAACATTACATTTAACCTAATTTACAAGATGTTTCGGTTCTGCAGTCACCTCAAGCTAATCCGAAGTACCAAACATGTTGTGTAACTCCTCCAAATTGCGAACAATTATCGGTCTCCCTTTTGGCTCAATTCGCACATGAACGCCATCAATAGAGAATACAGATGACAGTTTTTTGACGTCGAAGTCGCAGGGCTTTCCTGTATATAGAATAATTGACCTTTCTCAGGCTCTCATGAAGAAAAATTTTACTGCAGGAGTCAATTCCTACGTCATTCAAGGTCAGATGAGCAGAAAAGTTTTTTTGCTTCTCCACTGCAGCTTTCAATATAAGATTTTTTTGCCGCCCAGAATCACATTTTATTATGATGGAGGTGTCTACTCCGCTAGATGACTGTTTGGGTTTTACTCTGTAGATATTTTTAACAGTAGTGTAACGGTCGGTTGAAAAATTTATTTTGATTGGGTTTTTTTGAAAGCACTTTGTAGGTAATGGGAAATTTGTAGCAAATCACTTTGAAGGAAAAAGGAAAATTTTAAACGGGGAATGCGAGAGAAAAATTAGGGGATTGACGAAAAATATTTTGAACAGGCAGGAAGTTTTTTTTTTGTTTCATACAATCTCGCAAAAATCCTGCAGCAGGGCCATTGAAGAAATCCTTTTGACGTACTGTTGTGAATGTCGGTAGACAAAGCGAAAAAAAAATTAAGTCGCAGTTCCGCTGCAAGAAAAAAGAAAAAAAAACACACACACACAAAAATACACTAAAATAAAATAACAAATAATTTGCATGCTTTAACTTATTACATTTATTACTAAAATAATCATTTTAATCGTAGTTAGTATTAACTTTTAATCTTATTTATAATTATTTATGAATTTGTTTTGCTCCTTGAGGGAGATATTTTATTCTTTGTTGGTTCCGGGCAATTTGTCCTTCCTTTAAGTGACTCTGTTGTTTGTGATATCGTTTGTACAAAACGAGGAGTACTGGTACCATTACTGCGCGTTTTTTTATCTTTCGTCTTCATACATATATACATATGATAATTTAATTGTATATTAAGTTTTTTTTTTAATTTGAGCGTTTAAATTTGATATCTGACAAGGATCCGCGATTATTGTCTTGGAAGATTGACGTTGTTGGTTATTCATTGTATTGTTTAGTTATGTTGATTGTTCCTGCAATAAACAGGAATATTAAATGATTATAACGAAAATGTCCGTGTGTTAGATTTTTTTGTGGAATGGTTGGGGCGGATTTCATTTCTTTTCAGGGTTATTAAGTAGTGCTTTTCCTTGTCAGCTGGTAGTCTTCCATACTATGAGCTGGCAGGGGAACGAACTGCAGCGGTACGGATCAGGCCGGTCCGGCAGAGGGAGCATTGGAGCTGAATATAAATTTTCCTAGTCACAGGTAAGTGGTGAACCATACAGGTATCGGCCTGGCCACACACCCCACGACCCCAACCGGCGAGCTAGCGTTCATCGTGTGGACGGCATAATGTCTCTCCCTAACGGTTATTTCGGTGGTTTACGGAGAGTGAAATTTTTTGCGGAATTTTTTCATGTAGGTGCATGTTCCTAGAGTCAGGTTCTTCAGGGCTTTTGGCTCTGGGGCATGAACAAGCACAATGGTGCCTCAGATTGCTTTCTTAGCACCGTCGCGCCATTGTGCCATTACAGTAGGAACTGCTACATCAAGAGAAGCACAGAGGTTTGCGAGAATATTGTCAAGATTTTCCCCCGGCGACTTGGGAACACCATTTAGTACGATGTCAGTTGCGAGGTGACGACGTTCCAACGAGTCGATACGGTATTCCATATCGCTAACAGTAGAGCGTAACTCTGCAATTTGACCTTGAACTCTTAATTCAAGGGCATTGATCATGTCTTGATGAACGTCCTTGACGATGGCAGAATGTAATTCCTTTAACTGTCGCTGAAAGTCTTCCTTAAGACAGTCCATTTGGTTACGGAGGTCACCTAGCAGAGCTTTGAAGTCCAGGCTTTCTTTTGAGCAGGTCTGGACTGCTGGAGATGATGTGAGCGGCTTCGTCTGCTTTTTGTTCCTTGGTTTGACACCGCTATTTATCATAGTTATAGAGTGATAACTTCGAAGCAATAGAAATCAGTAAAAAACAAATATAACAAATATGCACGCGCGTCGAGCTACAAGAGTGAGAGACAGATTTAGCTTTTGTTACGGTTAAAGTTAGTTGGTGCAACTCACCCTAAGTAATTCAATAAGTTTCAGTTGAATTTAAATTTAAATTTGAGTAATTATAAGTGCAATCATAACGTTGTAATATTAAAAATATTAAAATTGTCACACCTCGTAAATCATCATCAATAAAAATATCATTTCGAATTTAAAAAAAAAACCGGTGCACCGGGCCACATGCAATTATGCAATATATAATAAACACAATATACATATAATTTTGCAGTATTTTTATTTTTATTTATTCTCAAATGTAACTCAATGGGCTCTTATGCCTATTCGGAAAACTCAGTGGATGGCGCCCCGTCAGCTTTTAGAAAAACAAATTTTATTTTTATTTGCTACTTAAAATTATTTCTTTATTTTCAATTCAACCTTAAATCTACCAAATCCAAATTATAATTCTTATTTCAATTTTCATTCAGTTAAAAATCCAAATTTTACTTCAATCGCAATTAAATAATATTTTGAATACTTTGTAATTTTCTTGGTTCGATTTTGACTCGCACGGGATCCTCTTGGCGCTGTGAATCTTGATCCCACGTTGACGTTGTTTTCGGTATGAATCTTGGCTAAGTGTTATTTTTGGGTGAGGAAAAATGGTTTTCTTTTCAAATTTCTGGATTGGGAAGTTACATGAACTCGTCTCGTTACATGTAATCTGGGCAGGATTTCACATCAACTCGACACGTTTAATGTGATCAATAATTACATCAACTCGGCTTGTTGGATGTAATTGGGTTGGGATCACTAGCGTTATGCTGGATTTCTCCGTGCTCGACTCGCTTCGGAGATCTAAAGTGATCTGGGCAGGATTTCACATCAACTCGACACGTTTAATGTGATCAATAATTACATCAACTCGGCTCGTTGGATGTAATTTGACTGGGATCACTAGCGTTATGCTGGATTTCTCCATGCTCGACTCGCTTCGGAGATCTAAAGTGATCTGGGCAGGATTTCACATCAACTCGACACGTTTAATGTGCTCAATAATTACATCAACTCGGCTCGTTGGATGTAATTGGGTTGGGATCACTAGCGTTATGCTGGATTTCTCCGTGCTCGACTCGCTTCGGAGATCTAAAGTGATCTGGGCAGGATTTCACATCAACTCGACACGTTTAATGTGATCAATAATTATAATATTAAGATTTTGTAATTCATTTAACTTTACTCTCAGGCGATCTTGTAGTTTCAGTAGTATTCTACGCCGTGGGTACCGAGTGCTCTTTCACTTCAATGGTGTATTTATCAAATTTACATATTCCTTCAAAAATATCTTTATAGCATGAAATTAGCTTATCTAGTGTTATGATGGCATGAATATCCCTTCCAGATATGGGTGCCTTTTCGCTAAAATACACACAAATACACATATCCAGCCCTAAAATAGCTTTAAAGCGATTTTCTACTATAATAAAATTTTCCTAAAGTATTTTTTTTTATGTCCATTATAACTTATAAGAGTACTTACTGACGTTTTAATTAACTCAGCTGCACCAATTTTTTCTATCATGTTTTTAGGCAGAATACTACTGACTTCAGCTCCAGAATTCAATTCCAATTTTAAAATTCACCCAACAGTCTTCAATCAATCAATCAATTTTCTTTGGTTCATTAAATCTATAATTACTAAATATTACATTAATAGAAAAATCATCTTTATACCCTCGACACACCAGCACTCTTAATCTTGATTATAACGTCAAAATGATGTAGACCCATGCAAAGATATGGAAATAAAATACAATCTACGTCATTCTGACTAGAATGATTAAGAGTGCTGGTGTGTCGAGGGTATTACTTTTATGACTACTTTCTTTAGTAATGATACCTCTAATCTAAAAAAAAAATGCAGGCAATGGAAAAATGATTCAATTTTTTACACATTGCAGAACGTTCATTATATATGCTGGACAATTTCCCCTTTGGTGTATTGTCAAGCAAAATTTACATTTAACTTTGTCATATTTATTTGATGCTTCATTTCTATCATATTGATTTTTATTGATATTTGTATTACTTCGTTTTATATTTGTGCAATCGTTTTTATTTTTAATCATTCTGTCATTCTACATACCTCTACTAAAAACATTCTTTGAACAACTGCCCTTGCTATAACCTTCGTTGAAATGCTGTGGTTTTTCGTTTCTCCATTTTATGTCACTTTCAACTGCATCAGTAGTTAACGACTTTTGACTTTGCACTTCTCTATTATTTTTTGTAGTTCAATATTTTCATTTTGCAGCAATTACTTTTGCATTTTTTGTCATATATTCCTAAAATTATCCGATCTCTAATCATTTCTTCTTTATTTGTAAATTCGCACGTGTCTGCATACTTTTTAACATCTTTGAAAAAATCATCAAAAGGCTCCTTCTTTGAGATCTGCTATAGAACATCAGCGCCGTAACTAGGCATGTGCAGGCGGTGGGGCGCACCAGGGCCCCGAAGATTCTTTTTTTAGAATTCGTTTTAAAGTATGAGCTGGAAAAGATCTTCGATAACGTTTTTATAACATTGTATAAAATTGGATCTACTTTTTTATGGAAAGGGCCCCTGGGAAACTTTTTTTTTCTAGAACGCTCTTATTAGTATCTAATGTTTTCGAGAACCCTTTTTTTAATGAACGCTGCTTTGTTAGAGAGCTTATGATTTTATTATTTACATGCATTACGTAGCGATTTCATGGGATGAGCGTCAGGCATTGGGCGTAAAGTTTTTTACAATGCAACAGACAAGTGCAGAAATATATCTTTCTCTTTCTGTTTCGTAAAAACAAGTACAAACTTGACGCTCGACGCTTGACGCCCCTATGAATAAGACCTTTAAGTAGAGATTTCATGGGAGCGTCAAGCGTTAAGTTTTTACAATGCAACAGACAGAGAAAGAAATATAGTCGCTCTCTTTCTGATGCATTGAAAACACTTGACGCTCAACGCTTGACGCCCACATGAAATTTGCTTCGAAATCACTTTTTTTTTAGAAATTCATTTTCAAGGGCCCCTTACGAAATCTTGCACAAGGGCCCCCGAGACCCTCGCTACGGCGCTGTAGAACATAAATCGTTTATTTATATAATGTTCTTCCTCGGCTTAAAATATTTATCTAAAGCATTCTTTACTTCACAATATTTTTTTCTGTTTTCTTCTATTACTTCAAGAGTTCGTAATAATTCCCGACCTTCATCTCCTAATTGATTTTTTAGCAGTGCAATTTGCATCGGTGCTCTTTTCATTTTTGCTTGCAATTAAATAATCTTCAAAATCTTCTATGAAGATTTCCCAATTCCGTGCTTTGTTACCACTGAATTGCAAATCCTTTACAGGTTTTAAAGTGCTCGCCATATTTTCACTCCAATCCGTAATTTCTTCAATATCTTCCGTTCTCATACAATTAAAACGGTCTACAGTTCTCGTTCTTAATCTTATCGTAGACACAAATTCCCTTTTAGAAGAAGTGAATCTATTATTATCCTTTTTTATTTTCTTAGTTACGTTTAAATCGTTTCCAATTAAAATACCTAATTTAAAAATACCGACTGCGCCATGTTGTGTGCTATCAAAATTAGAAAACATTGTTTTTCTCGAACGCCTTCTATGCAACTAACTTTATTAATTGAAATCATATATTATACAGTTGCTATTGGGACAGAATATGGAATTGCTAATGATTTGTCCTTTTAATCCTTACACGATGTTGATTTATTTGATGTCTTTTGATCATTATCATCTTTCTTTGATCTCCTTCCTTACCTTCAATTCTATTTCAATTTTGATTTTCTTCTCATTTTCATTTTCTTTCTTTGAATTCATTCCATTACCACCTTTATCGCTTTTTTCATTAGTGTAGTTTTCGATGTTTTCGTCGAAGTCTTCATCATGAACAGTTATCTAAAAGAACTGCATTACTATCTTCAATTCCGAAGCCGAATCCTCATCAATTGAATTTTTTTTGGGTATGAGAAAATTTTGTAAACTTTCAAATTTCTCTATCAAAAATTGTTCCACTGCCGTGATCTAGTTATTTCATTCTTACTTAGTTGAACGAAAGTTTAATTTACAGCTTACAATTCACACTATCAGACATTTTTTCAGTAGAAAAAACAGGACCTCCAATAAAAAATTATGACATATATATATGTATGTACATTAGGGTGGTCCACTACTATTTTTGGTTTTTTAGTTTGGCCACCCCGTAAATTTGTAACATGTATCCATAATAATAACATTGTAAAATTTCAGTTGGCTAGCTTAAACGGAAGAGGTGCTTAATCGAGTGTTGATTTTAAAAATTTTGTTAAAAATGCTTCATCTTGGATCTTTTGTTACAGACCAGTATCTACACTTTTAAATGTTTATAGGTTAACGTAAAAAACTTTGGTATCCACATGTTTACCCTGTTCCACAGCATTGCTGCAAAATCATGCAAAGTCCATTTAAACCGCGGGTTATGGTGTTCCAAAATAACACCGTTAAGAAAATCGAACCCTAAAGGTTTTTGGGGTCGCTGATCACGAAAATCGAGGTCCCGCGGTCCTAAAACTAGGGCGTCACCCCTAAAAATGCAAAAAACACCCCTTTTTAGGGGGATTTATACTAAATTAAGGCGAACTTAATGGTAAGGGGTACTCCTAAAGGGTTGAAACTGCCCCTAAATCGGCGAAAAATGGCAAAAATTGAAAAAAATATTTTTTCAAGTTTATGCTTCAAATTCGATTGTGGGCGTTCTGTCAGACAAAAATAAATTATTTTCAACCCTTAAGGGGTTAAAATTACCCCTACAATATAGTTCTTTGAAAACTAGGGGGGGGGGTGTTCCAAAATAACACCGTTAAGAAAATCGAACGCTGAAGGTTTTTGGGGTCGCTGATCACGAAAAGCGAGGTCCCGCATCGTACATACACACATGTATGCATACATACGTATCACATCGTAACATACACACATTTACATATCAATTTATATTTTCTAATAAAAAGAATTTTTATTCAAACGATTCATTAAAATAATTTAAATTGCAATCTACGCAAAGAAATTTTTTTTTTTTTTCAATTTACCCCTAAGCTTTAACACCTTCAAGAGGGTTAAAATTTTTTCAAATGTTTTAATAATATTTCATCAAATATAAGATTTTAATGTGAAACAATAAATTTCAATTTGTTCCAATTACAATTTTAATGTGGGGGTAGTTTTACCCTCTTAAGAGTTGAAGAAATTAATTTTTTGCTAAAAAGGGGTGTTTTTTGCATTTTTAGGGGTGACGCCCTAATTTTAGGACCGCGGGACCTCGATTTTCGTGATCAGCGACAACAAAAACCTTTGGGGTTCGATTTTCTTAACGGTGTTATTTTGGAACACCCCGCCCCGCGTTTTGAATGGACTATTATTCTTGCGGCAAAATAACGGAACTGTTAAGTTTGAGCTTTTTCCTTGCTGCATGCAGTCCAGTTATTTACTAGACTGTGAAATGAAGTGAGAGTGCATTAAAATGAGTTCAACTCGAAAAAAATTTGTTGTCTGTAAAGAGGGTTTACGGACGATAGTTTAACGTGACAACGTCATGAGAAAACATTGATGAAATGATTGCATACTTTTATGAATAAAATTGAATCATTTATATTAAACTAGCAAAAACCCGCGTGCGTTGCAACGCCTTTCAATAAAATAAGATTATGAGGACACAGTCTGCGATAGGAAAAAGCTATAGTGAAAAAAGAACAAATCTGGGAAAATTGATTTCGGGAGATGACCGCCAAGGACCAAATGATATATTGAGTATACTATATTGCCTATGGTGTTCTACTTATCATACTCTTTCATTTGATACCCATGTCGAAGGGGTTGTGAAGAAAATATTAATCCGCACTCCTGAGATGGCCGCTATGGACCAAACGATATATTCAGTATACTATATTGCATATGGTGTTCTACTTATCATACTCTCTCATTTGATACCCATCTCGAAGGGGTTGTGAAGAAAATGTTAATCCGCGCTCTTGAGATGGCCGCTATGGACCAAACGATATATTGAGTATACTATATTGCTTATGGTGTTCTACTTATCATACTCTCTCATTTGATACCCATCTCGAAGGGGTTGTGAAGAAAATGGTAATCCGCCCTCTTGAAATGGCCGCTATGGACCAAACGATATATTGAGTATACTATATTGCTTATATTGTTCTACTTATCATACTCTTTCATTTGATACCCATCTAGAAGGAGTTTTGAAGAAAATGGTAAACCGCCCTTTTGAGATGGCGGCCATGGACCAAATTATAAATTGAGTATACTATATTGCTTATGGTGTTCTACTTTATATAGCCTTTCATTTGATACCCATGTCTCGGGTGTTGTGAAGAAAATGGCAATCCGCCCTCTTGAGACGGCCGCCATGAATCTAAAGACATAGTCTATGGCATTCTTCTTATAATGCCCTTTTATTTGATACCAATGTCGAGGGGGTAGTGAAGAAAATGATCTTCCTCCCTCTTGAGATGACCGCCATGGACCAAACGATATATTGAGTATACTATATTGCTTATGGTGTTCTACTTATCATACCCTTTCATTTGAAATCCATATCGAGCGGTGTGAAGATAATGGTAATCCAACCTCTGAAGATGGCCGCTATGGACCAAACGATATATATTGAGTATACTATATTGCTTATGTGTTCTACTTATCATACTCTCTCATTTGATACCCATCTCGAAGGGGTTGTGAAGAAAATGGTAATCCGCCCGCTTGAGATGATCGCCATGGACCAAACGATATATTGAGTATACTTTATTGCCTATGGTGTTCTACTTATCATACTCTTTCATTCGATATCCATGTCGAAGGTGTTGTGAAGAAAATGGTAATCCGCATTCTTGAGGTGGCCGCTATGGACCAAGCGACATATTGAGTATACTATATTGCTTATATTGTTCTACTTATCATACTCTTTCATTGGATACCCATTTCGAATGGGTTGTGAAGAAAATGGTCTTCTGCTCTCTTGTGATGGCTGCCATGTACCAAACGATATATTGAGTATACTATATTGCTTTTGGTGTTCTACTTACCATAACCTTTCATTTGATATCCATGTCGAGGGGTTGTAAAGAAAATGGTAATCCGCCCTCTTGAGATGGCTGCTATGGACCAAACGCCTGCTTTTCTGTTGAAATTTTTTTGCTATAAACCTCACGGAGCCCGAGACCTTTCCAACGAATGCAAAACCGTGGAAATCGGATCGTGCGTTCTCTAATTATAGCGTCTGGAAGGAAAACCCGACTTATTTTTATATTATAGATAATAACAGTAAACGTCCCACCTTGCGACTTGTGAATGGTAATAGCACAAGCAGGAACGGAAGGAAACTGTTTTCGTTTACATTTCACAGTTTTCGTCAGTGTAATGTTCACTATTTTCTTATACACCGGCACCCAGTTAGGAGACAGAGTGTTTGGCTTGCTTTGCTTATTGTTGATAATTTGACAAATTTAATCTAATTAATATTGACAATTTTAATCAAATTTTTAAGATTACTACGATCAAATTTTTAAAATTACTTCGGGAGATAACGGGACATAACGGGACAATGAGTCATCATTTTTCGTGCATGCAGCCGGCGTTCATCGTTTTAATAGACGTTGTCACGTCAAAAAGAGTATATTTTTTTACTTGGATGTCGGGATCTTGAGCCATTGCTATGGATTAACCAACTTGCAACACTTCGACAATTTTTAATTCGCTATCACCACATATTAATTAAATCAAAAAATGTAAAAGATTCTGCGCGTATGCTCATTTAAGAAGTCATGGAGGTGTGGGGCAAATCTGGTATTCCACTACGTCGATAAACTTATAAAAATTCATAAAAACTGGCTGCTTTTAAAAAAAATAAAGAAAGATATTCGGAAGCACAGAAAAATAGAGAGCATTTGTTTAGGGAAGAGCTAGACAAACTTTTTGATATTGCCTTGCCCGTGCAAATGTCACGAATTCAATCAAAATTGCGGAGGACAGAGAGTTCATCATTGATCAAAGAGGTGAGCGTAAGATTATTATGAGATCGATTGACAAAAAATTAGAAAAGACCAAATAACGTTCTCTAAAACGAAAACAAAGAGCTGCAGAACTAAGAGAAAAGGCTGCTAAGTGGGATGATACACGAGTCAACGTGTCTCTGCCACACACTGTCAGTTTGTTGAGCGGAGGTGATACACGACTCAACACGCTACACGCAACACTATGTATAGTTACAATGCGATTTTATATGTGTGGGTGTGCATTCCAAATTATTTTCACCCAGAATCGCTTGACAGTCACGCATACATAAACATTTTTCAAGCAACTGGAGGAAAAATAGAAATCGTTTCTAGTTTCAGTCAACACCGCACACTTCACCCTGACCCTTCCCTTGGCCTACGAACTGCGCAGAAAAAGCTCGTGTTGCTCAACATGTTGATCCGTGTATCATCCCCCTAAGAGTGATGCTTCAAGTTCAGTAGTGTCAAGTCAAGAACTGACACTTGATTTCAGCTTCAGTAGCACTTCTAGCGCCGATAGCACTAAGGATAAACAAGAACATGATTTTGTAGGTACTTTACTAACAAAGACACACAGCGTTACCAGTAGCAGAGGCGTTGTGCCATCGACTAGTAGTATATTTACACAACATGTTACTAGCGCTCTTGATCGTAACAAAATAACCGACCGAGAAGCAATGCGGCTGATTATTCCATTGTCTACCGCTCTTGGTTGTAATCCCGCTTCACTTTCAATCAGGGACTAAAAACGAAAAGTATTTTGTTCGTTTCCGATCAGAACGAAAACGAAAACCCCGAGTTCTTTCGTTCTCGTTTTCGTTCCGTTCTTAGTCCCTGCTTTCAATCTCTTGAATCACAATGCGACGTGCAAGAAAAAAAGCAAGGAGAGATCTCAATGCGAATATAAAAAAAAAAATTCGATCCGACCTACCCACTTGTAATGCATTAGGATAGAAAAATACTGCCTGATATAATAGGTAATAAGAAAGTAGAGCGTCTTCCGATTCTTGTCTCTGGTAATAGTTGCGAAAAACTGTTAGGCACACACAAACTTACTGCAGGAACGGGGAAAATACGTCGGATGCTGTTTTTAACACAACGGAACAATAGAATGTCACAAGTGGAATTGGGGGGCCTCGGTAGTCTAAGGGTAAGGCGCATGACTGATATCCAGAGGTCCCGGGTTCGAATCCCGGCCAGCCCCACGGTTCTTTGCCTTTTCCACTTTGCCACCTACACAACTTTCATTCTCTCGTCTTCCCCATTCCCGATTCCTCTTGTCATAGCCTTCCCTAGTCCTTCTCCGCTCCACCAGGCGTATGCGATCGGTTGGTTGATGAGATTCAACTCGTTTCGAGTTTTGACACTACTGTCTCTGACACCGGTTTGCTGAGAACACTCTTGAAAGTATTACGACTCTTTTAACTGGAGAAAAACAAGCTCAGACCACAACGAGCTAATGAAGCTCACAATGATTGTTTTGAACAAACCACCTGCAAGGATTCATTGGCGTGCCCCAGGACCAATACATCATGCTCGATGGATGGAAAAGCATCTCTTTCCTATGAAGCTTTTTCTCTTTAGGAGTAACTCACAGGCATTTAAGCTAAGCAAAACGGAAGAAAAACATTTCGTTCGATTTGTTACTTTCATGCACTCATATACACCAAGATTTGGATCGAAGCACCTTTGGCAGTAGATGCACCGGTTAATGACTTGGAGCTTTGGAAGAGATTAAAGTCATACGAAACCATTGATTCCGAAATCGGTGCAGCAGCTAGGGGTGTCCTAGAGCGTCACTTGTAGTACTTGTCTGATGAGCTAGTTGCCTTTGCCTTGTTTTATGGCGAGAAAATAACTATCGTGCAAAGGATAAATGTTGACGGCGGTTCTCGTTTAGTACGAGGTGATTCTTCTAAACTATTCACGAAGGCGATGTTAGAAGCCTTTGCCTCGCAAAGAACGCTGAAAACGCTCTCAGTTCTAGACATCGAGGACTCTTTCTTGCAATTACCTCCTGAGACTTGGGGTGGTAATGCTTCAAGGCTAAAATCTTCAAGGCAAAAATTACATAAAAAACCTGCGTGTGGTAAACGATACCGCGGAGAGGGGTGTGAAACTTTTTGAAGATTATAACAATAAACTCACTTACAATAAGGAAGAAAAACAATTTTTGCTTCATGTCGTTGAACAGAATAGAAAAACCGTTCCTACTGTAACATCCAAAAAAGCCTAACTAACTTAGTTTTAGGTTGAGAAAAATAACTGTACTTGATATTATTTTAAGTATTACTTTGTTTATGTAATTTTGTGTGTTAAAACAACTTACTGTAGATACCTAGTTTTCGGTTTTTACTTAATATCCTGAGTTGTTCTCTTCAAGAATAACCCAAAGTCAATCCCTTTTTATATAAGAGAGGGGGCTGAAATTTTGAACACATAATAGGAATGGTAGGTGTAACAAAATAAGGGGGTGGCAGGACTCCCACTTGAAAATTTATTTTTCGTTACTTAAGCATGGACCACCCTAATGTATGTACATATCTTATATAAAATCAATTCGCGTGGAAAATTGTAATATATTTAAACTCCTAGACAAGGGCTGCGAAGCATTTTACAAAAATGTGATCCCATCAGAAAATGGGAATATTAGTTTGGCAAATAACAGATTGCCAGTTTCAAATAAAGTTTAGAATAATTGGGTGGAAATACTGCAAATATTTTCATTTCCACTTCATTATGTTCACCGCAAATATACATTACTCAACGCCATAGAATGAAATCTAGTCATCTACTTTATTTCAGTAGACGAACAAAAATTTACTTCGTCACCTAAGGAAACAAGAAAAGCACTCAATCTCCCCCTAATCCGTCGTTATTAATCGACGGCTTCATTTATCCTTGGAATTCACTGAAGAAATTCCGCTACATAAGAGTGAATAACGTCAGAACGATGAACTCTCCATCCAGAACCATATAGCAGCCAAATGAAGGATAGTCCATGTATGGTCATAAACCCTTCCTTCCTATCCACTTTGACCATCACTTTATTTTCTTGGGACTAAAACTGGGCAAAACGTCCCTGGAATAGCTGCTATCCATGCAGGAGATCAGAATGTTCATTTGGTCCTTGGCTAATCCCAATAATATTCTCCGCCAGGGTATGCTGAATATTTGCCTCGTCATTGTAGGCCTCCCGGGGTTATAATGAGTCCATATCCTTGGTCTGGTAGCTTGTAGACTTAAAAAAATGAGGATATTGTTTAAGGTTAGTGATATCTTAGCTCATCCTCTGTCATGAACTTTTTAGGTAACGATGTGGATGTACGACGTTTGTGTACATACCAGACTTGAGAGAGAAAATGTTATTGTGACACTAAATTAATGCTGATAAGAATAAAAAAGTTGAGTAGAGTGCGGCGAAGGGGAGTTAATTATCCGCGGTTACATGTAGTTAATTTATTCGACTATAAGCAGCTGTCGAAAGAGCCTGTGTAGCGTCTGTTGTGTGAGGTTATTTATGCAGGGAAATATTCGCGAAATAATTTCTAATTTTCCTCAAATATTTTCGAAGACAAAATGAGCATCTCTTTCCTGAAGTACCTGGAAGCAGTGTACAAGCTTAGGTTATTGCAAATTTCCTTTGAAAGGTAGTTTCACTTTGATTACAAAATAGTTTGGTTCAAAGTCCTCTTCACAATAAAATAATCTTGGAATTTTCCTGGGATTACATAGTGAACGTCTGTAGATGAATTTTGATGCTCAACAGATTTCAGTATTGCAAATTACATTGCCGCGTCTTCCCTGGGACCATTTCTCCTTGTCTGACACAATTGCAGAGCCTTGCCCAATATTAATCTCCTCGAAATATCTAAATATCATAAATTGTTTCAAGCTCTTAAGAAATGGATGGCAAATTTTCATCCATGAATTTTCATGTGTAATTTTCCTTTTCAACCAATAAAATTATGATCCCACCAAAAAAACATTAAAAATGTGAATTAGAAGTTCGTGGGCGCGGAAATTATTTATTGGGACAGTTTAAAACACACTTATAACAAAAAGAAGGGATATGGATTAGTCAAGATGAATCGTTAATAGCATGAAATAATTAAACACGTGCATTTACGAACGAATTCAAAGGAATTATATACTGCCAATTTTTATTTAAAACTCAATAAAGTATTATCAACCGCGAAAAAGGTATTTGGCTGGCGCGTTCGTTGTATACCTAGCATGAATCTTAGCTGAATTCAGCGTGGCTCAGTCTATAGTATTTCTAATAAAATTTGTTACATTTCGAAGGGCAGCTAAGATTCATGCTCTAAAATTGTTGTAAAATTCCTTTGAATTCGTTCGTAAATGCACGTGTTTAATAATTTCATGCTATTAACGATTCATCTTGACTAATCCATATCCCTTCTTTTTGTTATAAGTGTGTTTTAAACTGTCCCAATAAATAATTTCCGCGCCCACGAACTTCTAATTCACATTTTTAATGTTTTTTTGGTGGGATATCACTGTTTTTTGTTTTAATACATTCTAAAATAAAAAATAAATAATCTTCTGTATAAAGAAATATTATGTATTTAATTGTTCATTATATTTTTTTATTTATTTTATAAGTAGGTAATAACAAAATAACAAAATGCAGGAATTCAAATTAATATTATTGCCTTTGTAAAAAAACAAACATAAGCTCCTTTCGAGTTTCTCGGCCAAGATTTTTTCTGTACTATAAAATTATTGATCCATAACCAGCTCGATTTTTCTTTCAACATGCTGATCTAATGACCTTGTTCGAGTGTTCCTTTGAACTCGTTCGTAAATGCACGTGTTTAATTATTTCATGCTAGTGTGTTCTAGTTATGATACCCTTTCATTTGATACCCATGTCGAGGGGGTTGTGAAGAAAATGGTAATCCGTCCTCTTGAGATGACCGCCGTGGATATACCGGTATATTGAGTATTTTATATCGCTTATAATGTTGTTCTTATTCCCTTTCATTTGATACCCATGTCGAGGGGGTTTTGAGGAAAATGGTAATCCGCCCTCTTGAGATGACCGCCATGGATCTAAGCAGATATTGAGTATATTATATCGCTTATGGTATTCTACTTATGATACCCTTTCAATTGATACCTATGTCGAGGTGGTATGAAGAAATGGTATTCCGCCCTCTTGAGTCGGCCGCCATGGATATAAAGACATAGCTTATTGTATTCTACTTATCATACCCTCTCATTTGATACCCATGTCGAGGGGGTTGTGAAGAAAATGGTAATGCGTCCTCTTGAGGTGGCCTCGGTGGATCTAACTATTTATTGAGTATACTGTATTGCTTATTGTATTCTACTTATCATACCGTTTCATTTGATACCCATGTCGAGGGGGCTGTGAAGAAAATGATAATCCGCCCTCTTGAGATGACCGCCATGGATCTAACCAGATATTGAGTATATTATATCGCTTATGGCATTCTACTTATGATACCCTTTCAATTGATAACTGTGTCGAGGTGGTGGTGAAGAAATGCTAGTCCGCCCACTTGAGACGGCCGCCATGGATATAAAGACATAGCTTATTGTATTCTGCTTTTCATACCCTTTCATTTGATACCCATGTCGAGGGGGTTTTGAAGAAAATGGTAATCCGCCCTCTTGAGATGACCGCAGTGGATCTAACCAGATATTGAGTATACTATATTGCTTATTGTCTTCTACTTAAGATACCCTTTCAATTGATTCCTATGTCGAGGTGGTGGTGAAGAAATGGTAGTCCGCCCTCTTGAGACGCCGCCATGGATATAAAGACATAGCTTAATGCATTCTACTTATCATACCCTTTCATTTGATACCCATGTCGAGGGGGTTGTGAAGAAAATATTAATCCCCCCTCTTGAGATGACACCCATGGATCTAACCAGATATTGAGTATATTATATCGCTTATGGTATTCTACTTATGATACCCTTTCAATTGATACCTATGTCGAGGTGATGGTGAAGAAATGGTAGTCCGCCCTCTTGAGACGGCCGCTATGGATATAAAGACAAAGCTTATTGTATTCTACTTATCATACCCTTTCATTTGATACCCATGTCGAGGGGTTGTGAAGAAAATGGTATTCCGCCCTCTTGAGATGACAGCCATGGATCTAACCAGATATTGAGTATATTATATCGCTTATGGTATTCTACTTATGATACCCTTTCAATTGATACCTATGTCGAGGTGGTATGAAGAAATGGTATTCCGCCCTCTTGAGTCGGCCGCCATGGATATAAAGACATAGCTTATTGTATTCTACTTATCATACCCTCTCATTTGATACCCATGTCGAGGGGGTTGTGAAGAAAATGGTAATGCGTCCTCTTGAGGTGGCCTCGGTGGATCTAACTATTTATTGAGTATACTGTATTGCTTATTGTATTCTACTTATCATACCGTTTCATTTGATACCCATGTCGAGGGGGCTGTGAAGAAAATGATAATCCGCCCTCTTGAGATGACCGCCATGGATCTAACCAGATATTGAGTATATTATATCGCTTATGGCATTCTACTTATGATACCCTTTCAATTGATAACTGTGTCGAGGTGGTGGTGAAGAAATGCTAGTCCGCCCACTTGAGACGGCCGCCATGGATATAAAGACATAGCTTATTGTATTCTGCTTTTCATACCCTTTCATTTGATACCCATGTCGAGGGGGTTTTGAAGAAAATGGTAATCCGCCCTCTTGAGATGACCGCAGTGGATCTAACCAGATATTGAGTATACTATATTGCTTATTGTCTTCTACTTAAGATACCCTTTCAATTGATTCCTATGTCGAGGTGGTGGTGAAGAAATGGTAGTCCGCCCTCTTGAGACGCCGCCATGGATATAAAGACATAGCTTAATGCATTCTACTTATCATACCCTTTCATTTGATACCCATGTCGAGGGGGTTGTGAAGAAAATATTAATCCCCCCTCTTGAGATGACACCCATGGATCTAACCAGATATTGAGTATATTATATCGCTTATGGTATTCTACTTATGATACCCTTTCAATTGATACCTATGTCGAGGTGATGGTGAAGAAATGGTAGTCCGCCCTCTTGAGACGGCCGCTATGGATATAAAGACAAAGCTTATTGTATTCTACTTATCATACCCTTTCATTTGATACCCATGTCGAGGGGTTGTGAAGAAAATGGTATTCCGCCCTCTTGAGATGACAGCCATGGATCTAACCAGATATTGAGTATATTATATCGCTTATGGTATTCTACTTATGATACCCTTTCAATTGATACCTATGTCGAGGTGGTGGTGAAGAAATGGTAGTCCGCCCTCTTGAGACGGCCGCCATGGATATAAAGACAAAGCTTATTGTATTCTACTTATCATACCCTTTCTTTTGATACCCATGTCGAGGGGGTTGTGAAGAAAATGGTAATCCGCCCTCTTGAGATGACAGCCATGGATCTAACCAGATATTGAGTATATTATATCGCTTATGGTATTCTACTTATGATACCCTTTCAATTGATACCTATGTCGAGGTGGTGGTGAAGAAATGGTAGTCCGCCCTCTTGAGACGGCCGCCGTGGATATAAAGACATAGCTTATTGTATTCTACTTATCATACCCTTTCATTTGATACCAATGTCGAGGGGGTTGTGAAGAAAATGGTAATCCGCCCTCTTGAGATAACCGCCGTGGATCTAAATATATTTTAAGTATACTAAATCGCTTACTGTTTTCTACTTATTTTTCCTTTTCATTTGATACCCATGTCGTGGGGGTTGAGAAGAAAATGGCAATACGTCCTCTTGAGGTGGCCTCGGTGGATCTAACTATTTAATGAGTATACTATATTGCTTATTGTATTCTACTTATCATACCCTTTCATTTGATACCCATGTCGAGGGGATTGTGAAGAAAATGGTAATACGCCCTCTTGAGATGACAGCCATTGATCTAACCAGATATTGAGTATATTATATCGCTTATGGTATTCTACTTATGATACCCTTTCAATTGTTACCTATGTCGAGGTGGGGGTGAAGAAATGGTAGTCCGCCCTCTTGAGACGGCCACCATGGATATAAAGACATAGCTTATTGTGTTCTACTTATCATACCCTTTCATTTGATACCCATGTCGAGGGGGCTGTGAAGAAAATGATAATCCGCTTTCTTGAAATGACAGCCATGGATCTAACCAGATATTGAGTATATTATATCGCTTATGGTATTCTACTTATGATACCCTTTCAATTGATACCTATGTCGAGGTGGTGGTGAAGAAATGGTAGTCCGCCCTCTTGAGACGGCCGCCATGGATATAAAGACATAGCTTATTGTGTTCTATTTATCATCCCCTTTCATTTGATACCCATGTCGAGGGGGCTGTGAAGAAAATGATAATCCGCCCTCTTGAGATGACAGCCATGGATCTAACCAGATATTGAGTATATTATATCGCTTATGGTATTCTACTTTTGATACCCTTTCAATTGATACCTATGTCGAGGTGGTGGTGAAGAAATGGTAGTCCGCCCTCTTGAGACGGCCGCCATGGATATAAAGACATAGCTTATTGTATTCTACTTATCATCCCCTTTCATTTGATACCAATGTCGAGGGGGTTGTGAAGAAAATGGTAATCCGCCCTCTTAAGATAACCGCCGTGGATCTAAATATATTTTAAGTATACTAAATCGCTTATTGTGTTCTACTTATCATTCCCTTTCATTTGATACCCATGTCGTGGGGGTTGAGAAGAAAATGGCAATCCGTCCCTTGAGGTGGCCTCGGTGGTTCTAACTATTTATTGAGTATACTATATTGCTTATTGTATTCTACTTATCATACCCTTTCATTTGATACCCATGTCGAGGGGATTGTGAAGAAAATGGTATTACGCCCTCTTGAGATGACAGCCATGGATCTAACCAGATATTGAGTATATTATATCGCTTATGGTATTCTACTTATGATACCCTTTCAATTGATACCTATGTCGAGGTGGGGGTGAAGAAATGGTAGTCCGCCCTCTTGAAACGGCCGCCATGGATATAAAGACATAGCTTATTGTGTTCTACTTATCATGCCCTTTCATTTGATACCCATGTCGAGGGGGTTGTGAAGCAAATGGTAATCCGCCCTCTTGAGATAACCGCCGTGGATCTAAATATATTTTAAGTATACTAAATCGCTTATTGTGTTCTACTTATCATTCCCTTTCATTTGATACCCATGTCGTGGGGGTTGAGAAGAAAATGGCAATACGTCCTCGTGAGGTGGCCTCGGTGGATCTAACTATTTATTGAGTATACTATATTGCTTATTGTATTCTACTTATCATACCCTTTCATATGATACCCATGTTGAGGGGATTGTGAAGAAAATGGTAATACGCCCTCTTGAGATGACAGCCATGGATCTAACCAGATATTGAGTATATTATAACGCTTATGGTATTCTACTTATGATACCCTTTCAATTGACACCTATGTCGAGGTGGTGGTAAAGAAACGGTAGTCCGCCTCTTGAGACGGCCGCCATGGATATAAAGACATAGCTTATTGTATTCTACTTATCATACCCTTTCATTTGATACCCATGTCGAGGGCATTGTGAGGAAAATGGTAATACGCCCTCTTGAGATGACAGCCATGGATCTAACTAGATATTGAGTATATTACATCGCTTATGGTATTCTACTTATGATACCCTTTCAATTGATACCTATGTCGAGGTGGTGGTGAAGAAATGGTAGTCCGCCCTCTTGAGATGGCCGCCATGGATATAAAGACATAGCTTATTGTGTTCTACTTATCATGCCCTTTCATTTGATACCCATGTCGAGGGGGTTGTGAAGAAAATGATAATCCGCCCTCTTGAGATAACCGCCGTGGATCTAAATATATTTTAAGTATACTAAACAGCTTATTGTGTTCTACTTATCATTCCCTTTCATTTGATACCCATGTCGTGGGGGTTGAGAAGAAAATGGCAATACGTCCTCTTGAGGTGGCCTCGGTGGATCTAACCATTTATTGAGTATACTATATTGCTTATTGTATTCTACTTATCATACCCTTTCATTTGATACCCATGTCGAGGGGATTGTGAAGAAAATGGTAATACGCCCTCTTGAGATGACAGCCATAGATGTAACCAGATATTGAGTATATTATATCGCTTATGGTATTCTACTTATGATACCCTTTCAATTGATACCTATGTCGAGGTGGTGGTGAAGAAATGGTAGTCCGCCCTCTTGAGATGGCCGCCATGGATATAAAGACATAGCTTATTGTGTTCTACTTATCATGCCCTTTCATTTGATACCCATGTCGTGGGGGTTGAGAAGAAAATGGCAATACGTCCTCTTGAGGTGGCCTCGGTGGATCTAACTATTTATTGAGTATACTACATTGCTTATTGTATTCTACTTATCATACCCTTTCATTTAATACCCCTGTCGAGGGGATTGTGAAGAAAATGGTAATACGCCCTCTTGAGATGACAGCCATGGATCTAACCAGATATTGAGTATATTATATCGCTTATGGCATTCTACTTATGATACCCTTTCAATTGAAACCTATGTCGAGGTGGTGGTAAAGAAATGGTAGTCCGCCCTCGTGAGACGGCCGCCATGGATATACAGACATAGCTTATTATATTCCACTTATCATACCCTTTCATTTGATACCCATGTCGTGGGGGTTGCGAAGAAAATGGTAATACGTCCTCTTGAGGTGGCCTCGGTGGATCTAACTATTTATTGAGTATACTATATTGCTTATTGTATTCTACTTATCATACCCTTTCATTTAATACCCCTGTCGAGGGGATTGTGAAGAAAATGGTAATACGCCCTCTTGAGATGACAGCCATGGATCTAACCAGATATTGAGTATATTATATCGCTTATGGCATTCTACTTATGATACCCTTTCAATTGAAACCTATGTCGAGGTGGTGGTAAAGAAATGGTAGTCCGCCCTCGTGAGACGGCCGCCATGGATATACAGACATAGCTTATTATATTCCACTTATCATACCCTTTAATTTGATAACCATGTCGAGGGGGTTGTGAAGAAAATGATAATCCGCCCTCTTGAGATGACAGCCATGGATTTAACCAGATATTGAGTATATTATATCGCTTATGGTATTCTACTTATGATACCCTTTCAATTTGTACCTATGTCGAGGTGGTGGTGAAGAAATGGTAGTCCGCCCTCTTGAGACGGCCGCCATGGATATAAAGACATAGCTTATTGTATTCTACTTATCATACCCTTTCATTTGATACCCATGTCGTGGGGGTTGCGAAGAAAAAGGTAATACGTCCTCTTGAGGTGGCCTCGGTGGATCTAACTATTTATTGAGTATACTATATTGCTTATTGTATTCTACTTATCATACCCTTTCATTTAATACCCCTGTCGAGGGGATTGTGAAGAAAATGGTAATCCGCCCTCTTGAGATGACAGCCATGGATCTAACTAAATATTGAGTATATTATACCGCTTATGGTATTCTACTTATGATACCCTTTCAATTGATACCTATGTCGAGGTGGTGGTGAAGAAATGCTGAGGTGGCCTCGGTGGATCTAACTATTTATTGAGTATACTATATTGCTTATTGTATTCTACTTATCATACCCTTTCATTTGATACCCATGTCGAGGGGATTGTGAAGAAAATGGTATTACGCCCTCTTGAGATGACAGCCGTGGATCTAACCAGATATTGAGTATATTATATCGCTTATGGTATTTCACTTATGATACCCTTTCAATTGATACCTATGTCGAGGTGGTGGTAAAGAAATGGTAGTCCGCCCTCTTGAGACGGCCGCCATGGATATAAAGACATAGCTTATTGTATTCTACTTATCATAC
Source organism: Thereva unica (assembly GCA_949987705.1). Taxonomy (NCBI): domain Eukaryota; kingdom Metazoa; phylum Arthropoda; class Insecta; order Diptera; family Therevidae; genus Thereva; species Thereva unica. The sequence continues at coordinate 102,220 of CATLJY010000496.1, read as the reverse complement.
CCTTTCGTTTGATACCCATGTCGAGGGGGTTGTGAAGAAAATGGTAATGCGTCCTCTTGAGGTGGCCTCGGTGGATCTAATTTTTTATTGAGTATACTATATTGCTTATTGTATTCTACTTATCATACCCTTTCAGTTGATACCCATGTCGTGGGGGTTGTGAAGAAAATGGTAATGCGTCCTCTTCAGGTGGCCTCGGTGGATCTAACTATTTATTGAGTATACTATATTGCTTATTGTATTCTACTTATCATACCCTTTCATTTGATACCCATGTCGAGGGGGTTGAGAAGAAAATGGTAATCCGCCCTCTTGAGATGACAGCCATGGATCTAACCATATATTGAGTAAATTATATCGCTTATGGTATTCTACTTATGATACCCTTTCAATTGATACCTATGTCGAGGTGGTGGTGAAGAAATGGTAGTCCGCCCTCTTGAGACAGCCGCCATGGATATAAAGACATAGCTTATTGTATTCTACTTGTCATACCCTTTCGTTTGATACCCATGTCGAGGGGGTTGTGAAGAAAATGGTAATGCGTCCTCTTGAGGTGGCCTCGGTGGATCTAACTTTTTATTGAGTATACTATATTGCTTATTGTATTCTACTTATCATACCGTTTCACTGCGGATTTGAGAATCGCAAAGTATCAAATCCGCACTCACTTCCGCGCGCCGGATCTGGGAATCGAGGCCATTGAGTCTTAAAGCCCATGCAAAATTTTCGCCCGGAATAAAACCAACTTCTGAAAACGCCATCTGATTTTCGTTAGGCGAAGCTTAATCTGAAAGAAAAAGCTTTTAAGTATATAAATCTTATTTACAAGCGCTTTAAGGCCGGGACACACATATCCGCACCGTGTCCGCACCGCATCCGCACCGTGTCCGGGCAAAAACAAAACTCACGTAATTTGACTCGGTGCGGACACGGAAATGTGGGGACTGACTGGTAAAATTTTACTTGTTTACTTTCTCTCCGTATGTCGTCCGATACACGGTGCGGATGCGGTGCGGACGCGGTGCGGATATGTGTGTCCCGGCCTTTACGCATGTAGGGAAATAAGTCAGAGGTTTGCTTGGATCTAAAATTAGATTTCTGTGCTGATGCGGATATTCTTTTGTTTTTGCGAGGAACAAGCAACGGGGTGAAAATCAAACAAGCTTCAAGCGACTATTTCTTGAGAGAAGGAATAATTGGTGCAGGCTCAAGACAGTTGCGATTTGATAATTTTTGTTTTAAAAGTTTGTTTTCATGTATTATTTGAAACTAGGGATATTGTCGTGGGGGAGTTAAATATTTATTATTTTTAACTTCCCTGTATAGGAAGTTATTGTAATCGGTCCGAAAATCGAAATCGAAATTTTCAACGCATTTCCATTTTTCAAGGTCACAAGAGCATTTTAAGCAAAAATTTGAGTGGAAGTATGTGTGTGTGTGCGTACCTATGTGGTCATTTTTTCCTGCACGATATCGCGCGAACCAAAAAAGATAACGACTTCGTTGAGGTGTCGTTAGAAGCGTATTAACGGAAATATGATCTGAAAAGATTTTTATAATATTCAGTCGAGCCGTTTTTTGGTTCAAGCGACATAAGTGATTTTTACCTGCACCATTGCAAACGAACTACAAAAGATATCGACTTACCTAAGGTGCCGTTCGAAGCGAACCATAAAATATATCGACTTAGTTGAGGTGCAGTTTGAAGAATATTAACCAAAATATGATCTGAAAAGATTTTCATAAAATTCGGTTGAACCGTTTTTTTGTTTAAACGAAGTAGTGGTTTTTGTACCTACACGATACCGCACGAACTAAAAACTATATCGACTTTTTTGAGGTGCCGAAAGAAGAAAATTAACGAAAAAGTGCCCTGAAAAAATGTCATTACATTCGGTCGGGCTTTCTTTTTGATTAAATGGAATTCTTCGGATAAATGTCAGAAAGACCTTAAATTGATAAGTTTTGCTAATATCTAATAAACTCGATGGAATGAGACTCGTTCTAAACGAAGTGATCTTTTCTGGATTCTGCACAGCGATATCCTTCCAACAAAACATCACTTGTCAAAATCCGACAACCTTTAAAAATCGTGCAAAAATTTCGTTACCCTTTACAAACATCACGAATTTTCCAAACCTTGGATCAGCACTTTTTTGACGGGGAATTGTTTTCTATGCGTGATACAGTTTCAGGAAATGGCGGTTCATCCCGGAATTTCCAGTAGTTACCAAAAAGTTTTCTTTTTGGTCAAGTCTGACAAGTACTATCTCCGGAAAGCTTTGGAGTTGAATGAAAAAAAAAATTGTTTTTGCTTTTCTAGAAATTATATTTGTATGTATATTCGAAATGTACCCAAAACGTCATAGCTAATTGTATTCTACTTGCCATACCAAGTCACATCCCAATCGGATTAGCCGTTTCCAAGATTAGCGCGGCCAAACAGATAAATGGACATACAGACAGACAGCCATACAGACATTTTAAAAATACTTGATTTTGTTTTAATGGCGTGTAAATAACCATATGAACTTTTTTTCTAGGAGTGACGGGGCAACCCACATGGTGAACACTGCGGCCAAGTTAGGCCTATTGTGTTCGTACCCCACTAGCGGAAAAGACTATCAGCCTTCCGGATGAATGCCAGAAGGTTTTAAATTGACGAAAACCGGACTTAAGCAGGACTCAAAAACTCTCTGATTAACGTTCTTCTTCTAAGCCAGATCAAAGCAGGACATTCACAAAGAATATGTGTTGAAGTCTCGTCGCCTTCCATGCAGAGGCTGTGGAGGTGATACCGCAGTCCTACATGGCCAGTCAGATAACCCACCATCAGCCTGACGTCCGTTCTGTTTAAAGTGATAGTGCCCCTTAAGGCAAAGAGTCTGAAAAGATTTTTAGCCTGTTTAAGACCTGCGACTGACTCCCAATAGGCGAGATTCATTAATCCACTTGTCTACCAAGGACTTGAAGGTGCACCCAGAGATTCCATAGAAGGGTTCTGGGCCCTGGAACAACGTGTCAGAACCCTCCTTCGCGAGGTTGTCTGCAGCCTCATTCTCCTCGATACCCCAGTGGCGGGGGATCCAGCAGAGCGAGACCCCATTTCGTGTGATCAGGCTCTGGAGTACGTCAAAACACCCTGCAACTATTTTGCAAGAAAACTTCCACGTTGAGAGTGCCTTGATGCCAGCTTGGCTGTCAGAAAAGATTTAAATGTTGGTGCCTTACAGACCTTTTTCAAGGTTGAGCCTAGCGCAGGTCGCAATGACATGTATTACAGTCTGGAAAGAAGAGGGTCACTTACCCATTACAATCGAGACCTTGGAGTTGGGTCCTGCGACACCAGCCCCTGTGCCATGTTCCATCTTTGACCCGTCAGTAAACCAGTGGGAATGTTTTGGATCCCCAGCAAGAATAAGTTCCTCCCACTCAGAACGATCGGGATAATGGCTTTGAATTTTCTTTTTGGAACCACAGTACACTAACCATATGGTCGGATATGCGGCAAATGGAAATATTTGGGATATTGTTACGGATATCCATATATCTTTTGACCGTATAAGGCCAGTTGGATGGGATCTGGAGTCTCAAGGCACTTATGGCGATGGGTTTCGATATAAAGATATGCCTCCACTGCAGCTGTCAGACAGTTCCGCATAGCTTCGGTAGTGGAGAGGCAAGCAAGCGGTTTCAGTTTGCTGCACTTTGGGATCGACGTAACCTGTTTAGTCTTGGGCCACCAAACTGTAGCGGCTTAAGTGACCGCAGGTTTAACGATCGTATTGTACATCCAGTACATCATTTGTGGTGTAATATACCATGCTTTATACAGAAACCTTTTGCAGGCCCATATGGCTCTTGTGGATTTGCTGATGAAGTAGTCAAGCTGAGCGTTTCAGCTCAGTCTCTCATCTAACTGTACTTAAAAATATATTTGACTGAGTCTGAGTACTCAACTGTGGTACCTGGATACTGATAGGACCTAGGTACACTTTGTAGCGTTTTGCTGAAAGGTACCAGGACAGCCTTATTTGGGTTGATTCCCAGGCCCTCCTTGGTATACCATCCTTGATCTTTTCGCCCTGCTGTTCTCGTGATCTCTTTAATGGTCAAGTGAAATTTCCCAGAGACATAACCTGATTCAGATAGTTTGATCGAAAGTAACGGGGATAAGACTCCATTTTGATCAGAGTAACGGGGATAAGACTCCACTTTGAGGACAGCCCTTGATAGCCTAAACACTAGTGGTGAAGACACCTAGGGTAGAAGAAATGTCACGATCTACAAGCATGGCGTTTATCCACTCAATCGCGTGAGGATCCAGGTTTCTGAGAGCCAGTGGTCTAAAGATAGAATCATTGCCAGTGTTATTGAAAGCGCCTTCGATGTCAAGGAACGCACACAGATCAGTTTCTTTCAGCGAGGAAGGCTTTTTCGATTTTACTGACCAGGTGGTGTAAAGCAACTTCTATTGACTTACCCTTCGAGTAAGCGAACTAGGAGCTACGTAAAGGAAGGGAGAGCTTCAGCTTGCACCTAAAATGAAGGTCTAGCATCCTTTCCATCGTTTTCAAAAGAAAAGAGGTTATGCCGATAGGTCTGTACGATTTAGGCAGATCCAGGGGTCTGCTTCCCTGTTTCGGGATAAAAACCACCACGACTTTCCTCTAGATGGTTGGAATGTATCCCCAGTTGAAGCTGGCTCTAAAGATCAGAATAACGTGATCAGATCAAGGCACTTCTGAAAAACTGCCGGAAAAATTCCATCCTCCCATCCTTTAATATTGTCGAGGTCGAAGATGTTCCCAGAAAGGCTGGGGGAATAACGGTCTGGGATGGTCCCATGACTACACCCAGCATTCAATGGATAAGCGGAGGATTGACCCTGGAAAGTGCTCTCTGGCAGGTACCTCAAGGTTTCTTCATGGTTAGAGGTGTAGGAGCCATTCCATATGAACTTAGAAAAACACAATTATTTTGAAATCACAGACACACACTCCAATTATATTTATTGTAGATAGGTTAACAGCTGGACAGCATCTGAACTAATATCCATCTCTGTTGCAAAAATCTCAAACATCTTCCAGGCTTTTGCAAGATTATCCTCTATTTGAAGGGCATCAGGGCAATATAATCCATGGTTTTATCAATTTCCGCTATGTCTTTTTAAGTTGTATTAATACCCAATCCGTACATTACTCACTTGCGTTTTTTATTTATCGTTTAGTAATTATTCAACACTGCACTTATGCACTGATGTCGTTTTGATTAGCAAAAATATTTTTTATACTTTCTCTTCTCGTGCTTAAGCGCAGCGCCATTTATTTATTATTTAGGATTTGATTTAGTATGATAACTTTAAAACATAATGGTGGCTTGAATAATTAAACCATATCCAAGTGGAAAAGTTATTTTTAAACTTAACGTTTTAATTCTTAATTGTTTCATTTCAACCCTATAAAAAAATAATAGTACTTTTCAACCTACTATTTGGGAATCTTAATTTGACTTCTCTTGCCGACTGTTATCCGCTAATTGCTTTATTGGAAGCCATTAGACAGTACCGAGTTCGTCTGTTCCTATTCTGGCTTTTTTTTTTGTACATTAAGACAAACAAGGGCTTAAATAGTTGGGATTTGTATTGTATTGTTTAAAAATATGTGAACCAAAAGAAAACAATGGAATTTAGATTCTTAGAACATATATGTAAATAGATGGGGCAATAGCTTTGAACTTTACATAAATATATTAACGTGGCTGTTAAATTGCTAAATTTTCTAGTTGAAGTGAACTTTCGGACATAATTTAAAATATGTCAATAACAGCTGTTAAATTAAAAATATTCACTCAAGAAACTGACAAATGAATTCAATTTTGGTTTGGCTGAAGTTTATTTAAAAATGAATTTGTGTATGTACATAGGTACGTATTTTTTTTTTTTTTTTTTTTAAAAAGCATTGTATTTCTCTTACTAACTATCTTAATATAAATTTAAGTAAATGCTTAAAGTTAATTATTCTAACCTATTCTAGTCTATCTAACTTACTGGCCCTCAGCAGGCACTCTAAATTAATCTATATCTTATATTAACTTATGCCTTTCGGCTAAAACTTATCTATTTTTAGTTACTAGTTGGGATCCCCGTTACCGAAATTCGGTTACAAAAACAATAAATATATAAAATTCACGATTTGTTCGAATTTAAATTCAATTTAAATATTTTTATTTCAAAAAAAAATTATACGCAATGGCGAATTTTTAATTTTTAATTTTACACAATACAACTCAATAATACTATACACAAAAGAGTATAAAAAAATGCACGCACAAATGACCGAGTTTTTTTAAGTCAGTTATGCCGCCAAAAATCTACACAAAAGCTTGTTTTTCTCTGTTTCTCATTCGCTTCACTGAAACGGCATTTGTGTCAATCGTAGGCTACTCAGCTCTACGTTGATGCTCACAAAAAATTCAAATTTTCCAACGGCTTTTTAAAATTCGAAAAATTAAAATCGTTATAACTTTTTTATTCGTGAATCGATTTCGTTGAAATTCCTTATTACAAAACTATGCCATAAAAAGAACATTCTCTGAAAATTTAAACGAAATCGGTCCACGAACAAAAAAGCCTTAGCGTGTACAAACTTTTTGTTTGCCTATTAATATATAAGATATTTTATTTAAAAAAAATCATTATAAATGTATATCTAAGGAAAAATGGAAAAAAAATTAGGACTATGTTTATATTATATACTAAATCTACATAATAATTAACTTATTTCTAGAACTATCTGGGCGGGGGCAGCGGAGACGATAAAATCGTCTCAGGTGACCCCCGTCCAGGCAACGAGCTTCCACAGACGAACAATAACAGACAAACAAAACTAAACTAACAAAAGCTCGTGGTAGCTCGCACTTAAGCTTACTTAATACTAAAGCTATTACTAAGTAAAAACTATAACTAATCCTATCTAAGCCCTAAGCTAATCATTAAAACTAAATTACAAGCTAAACTAGTCTATTTCTAAAGATTTTCCGGCGAATACGCAATATTTAAGGGTCCTCCAGCCACCAGTACAGAGTACTTGCAGTGGAGGCGTCGCGTCTGTCTCTTCCCGAGATTCGAGTACTGAACCTCAGGAGCTCCTGAACTTCCATATCTTCGTTACTGAATAGGTAACGTTTATCTGTCGCGGAACGATGTAGATGGTAAAAGAGGGCCACTCCCGAACCGTCTTGGACCAATCTTTTTGAATCCACGTAAACAAATGCCTCTGGAGAGATAAAGCCGCGTTCGCAAGCAGCTCTGTGATATTCAACGTTCGGGTAGAACGCTCCCCGAGTAAGAAGATTTTCGCTCTCCGTCGCGCTAGCAATATGTCTTCGAATCAACTTGATTATGAAGTTGTCTATCCTATTAACAAATGCCTTATCGTAAAGGATATTGTTGGCGTGAAACTTCGTGAAGCCAGATTCGCGTGTCCGATACAGCCTTATGCACGCCCTTAAGCATTGTCTTTCGAAAACCCGAAGCTTTTTAATATAAAAAGGAGATATGTTGAAAGTTAAAACCGGTCTGACCAAGGCTTGGTAGAAGATCACCTTTACCCGAGAGCTTAGGTGTCTGCTATACATAAAAAAGCCTTTTAGTCATGTGAAACGCCTTGTTTGCTTTGTCAAGAGCAGCATTTACATTTCTGTTCAAATACAAGTACTGATCCAGCCAAAGCCCAAGGTATTTCACTTCCGATTTATGTTCTAACGCCTAACCAGCGTAGTTCGAAATTCGAAAGGTGCACATCGTAAGAAGCTCTGCGTAGAGGAGTCCGGAAAAGGATCGATTCGTATTTGCCAAAGTTGATCTTCAACTTCCAATCATCACTATAGCGCTCGATGGTTTCGAGGTCACGTTGTAGGAGCGTCTGGATCACTCCAATCTTCGGCCCCGTCCTGTACACGATCAGGTCATCCGCATACGCTAATGCGAAGCGGAGTGAACTAATTAGGTCACTCGTAAAGATATTAAACAAAAGCGGGGAGTTCAGTTTTTAATGTCAAATATCTTTCCTGACGTGAAGTTCCCACTTTTAACGATGAACTTCTTCTTGGAAATCATAAAAAGATCAAGGTCCGGTCATCCCGTATCTGACTAATTTGTAGAGAAGGCCCTCGATCCGCACTGTATCGAACGCTTTCTCATAGTCGATTAAGCATGCTCTGGTACACTGGCCTTTCATTAAGTTCCAGTATATGTCTGACAAAAATTTCGACGCGGCATGAATGGTGTCATGCCCCGCCCTGAAACCGAATTGGTTATCGGGAATTATATTCTTTTCCTCAACCCATTTGGACAATGATCTATTAATTACTGATTCAAAAACCTTACTGATATTCGGGAGCAGACTTATTGACCGAAGATTAGCAGGGTTACTTTTATCTTTACCCTTTTTGGGTATAGGGTACACCACTGCCGTCTTCCAGTGTCCTGGAAAAGGGGCGTTGTTTAACGTATTGTTATACAGAGTGGTATATATGTCTATGGCCACCAGGGGCAAATGTTTCAGGACGATGTTTGGAACACCGTCCACCCCAGACGACTTCTTATTGTTTAGACGGCGAAAAGTTAGCAGGAGATCAGTTTTCGTAATGAGAAGAGAGTTTGCTTGTGCCTCGGGAATATTGTTCGCTGGGCAGTCTTCACTGAACTCGATGATTCTTCGGTTCTCGGCTTTCCAGACCTCGATCTCATTAGTTATTCTGAAATGGCAGGGCCCTATTTTCAAGGTCAAAATTCGGCCGAACGCAAGTGTTCACCGAATAAATTCCCTGGTAATAGGCCCCCACTAAATCCACTTTCCCCTGCTCGTCCTCTATACAATAATTATCGTCGACTAGCAAAAACCCGCGTGCGTTGCAACGCCTTTCAATAAAATAAGATTGTGAGGACACAGTCTGCGATAGGACAAAAGCTATAGTGAAAAAAGAACAAATCTGGGAAAATTGATTTTGGGATATGACCGCCATGGACCAAATGATATATTGAGTATATTATATTGCTTATGGTGTTCTACTTATCATACTCTCTCATTTGCTACCCATCTCGAAGGGGTTGGGACGAAAATGGTAATCCGCCCTCTTGAGATGACCGCCATGTACCAAACGATATATTGAGTATACTATATTGGTTATGGTGTTCTACTTCTCATACTCTTTCATTTGATACCCATGTCGTAGGGGTTGTGAAGAAAATGGTAATCCGCCTTCTCGAGATGGCCGCTATGGACCAAACGATATATTGAGTATACTATATTGCTTATATTGTTCTACTTATCATACTCTTTCATTTGATACCCATCTAGGAGGGGTTGTGAAGAAAATGGTAAACCGCCCTTTTGAGATGGCCGCCATGGACCAAATTATAAATTGAGTATACTATATTGCTTATGGTGTTCTACTTTTGATGACCGCCATGGACCAAACGATATATTGAGTATACATACTATATTGCTTATGGTGTTCTATTATCATACCCTTTCATTTGAAATCCATATCGAGGGGTGTGAAGATAATGGTAATCCAACCTCTGGAGATGACCGCTATGGACCAAACGATATATTGAGTATACTATATTGCTTATGTGTTCTACTTATCATACTCTCTCATTTGATACCCATCTCGAAGGGGTTGTGAAGAAAATGGTAATCCGCCCGCTTGAGATGATCGCCATGGACCAAACGTTATATTGAGTATACTTTATTGCCTATGGTGTTCTACTTATCATACTCTTTCATTTGATATCCATGTCGAAGGGGTTGTGAAGAAAATGGTCATCTGCTCTCTTGAGATGATTGCCATGGTCCAAACGATATATTGAGTATACTATATTGCTTTTGGTGTTCTACTTACCATAACCTTTCATTTGATATCCATGTCGAGGGGTTGTAAAGACAATGGTAATCCGCCCTCTTGAAATGGCTGCTATGGACCAACTGCCTGCTTTTCTGGTGAAATTTTTTTGCTATAAACCTCACGGAGCCCGAGACCTTTCCAACGAATGCAAAACCGAGGAAATCGGATCGTGCGTTCTGGAATTATAGCGTCAGGAAGGAAAATCCGACTTATTTTTATATTATAGACAATACTAGCCCTAACTATAATGGTCTTAAGATACCTTAAGATTTTTTACGATCCTATGAAATGCCATAATACCAACTGCAATGGCCTTAAGCAATATTTCGTTAACTTTTCCAATCTTTCGTCAAGTCTTTAATGTACGGTAACGAGCGTACAAATCTTAAGCAATCATAAGAAAAGTGTAATTTTCTTTAGTGTTTCTAGTTGCAGAAAACGTTTTTTTGCAAAATGAATAATTGGAGTTATTAAATAATTTGACGTTATTAGTGAAATTGGTAGAAGATGTGAAAAAAAAACCTAGATCGTGTTGTGTAAGAAAAATAAATAGAGACAATAAAAAAACAGTTTTGAACTAATTCAATCAGTTCTTCATTAAAATTATTGCTAATTTCCACTTTTTTAATTTATTGGACGCTTTCCCAGACTAGATTTGTTTACCTTTTACAAATGTCAAAACGTCTTAAGGCTATTATAGCTGAGCTTAAGATTTGACAGATAATTAACCAGTCTTAAGAGAATTTGACGAAGAATCTTATGATGTCTTAAGATCATTATAGTTAGGGCTACTGGTTTCTTCGGGATCTATGTTGGCAGATCTCAGTAGTTCCTGGTTAGCCAGGGTCCTGGGGATACGCAACTTGTCCAACCGGTTATGTGTTTTACTCCTAAAGATTTTATTTATCTGTGGGAACATGCTCGCGCTACTGGATTGTATAGCACGAATCTTTTTGTTCCAGTACAGATTCACAGACTGTGAGAATTGTTGTTTGAGGAGTTGTTGGAGGTTTTTCATAACCGATTTAAGAGTTACGATCTCCGGACTCTGGATATCTTGGAACTGGCGGTGTAGGAATTTCAGTCTCGTCAGTATTTTACTTTTATGTTTTTGTAGTGCGTCGATTGTAGCGTTCTTGTAACAGTCTGTACTGTTCTTTTTCTTTGTCCGTGGTATGGTTTTTTCCATAGTCTGTACAATGAAGTTGTCCATATCTTTCAGATATGCATCAATCTCATTGTTAGTCAAGTTCCTAGTTGTGGGAGGTAATAGTCCGTTATTCTGTATTGCCCTTTCCATAGCCTTCTCGAACTTTGGCCAGTGCATCTTCTAGTAGGCAAAAGGATGCACTTCGCAGTATTCGAGGAGTTCCATGGAGTCGTCAGGGACTTGTACTGTTATTTCCAGTCCTTGGTGGTCACTATCGTACGGCACTGTCGTTAGACAGTTTGTCACGTTTGTGTTTACCCCTAGTACGCCCATACACTGATAGAAAAATTGTCTCAATTCCAGCAATTCCATAGTCTTCGTTTCGTTGGCTTGAGTAGAAACGTTTATCAGTCTTAACATGAGAATGCTGTCTCAGAGTAAGACACTAGAAATTCTTCAGCCAAGCAATTATATTTCTTCGCTCAACACTTATGTATATTTTCGGGCAAGATATTTTTTTTCTCGAAATAAGATTGTTGTAATTTTTACTCATGAAACTAATTATCTTTTATTCAAAACAAAACTTGTATTAAATAAAGACACGATGAAGTTTTAATTCGAGAATATTTATTGAGGGAATTCACTGTTTTATTACCTTGAATTTTTGAATTAGATATACTTTTCGCTGAATTCTATTTTGAACGAGCTAGTCGTTCTGTTGGTTGCCCCTGATGTTAGTCGTTTGATTTCCCCATGCCGCATGGCGTGAGTTTAAATCTCCGGCCAATAAGTAAAAATTTTGCTCCGACTCCAGGTGGAGAGTTTGAAACAGCAAGTAAGTTCCTCTATAAATAGTCTGGATTGGGAAGTTTGGGGTGCGTACGCAGCTATTATATACAACCTTCTGCCACTAGACAGAGGGAGGTATATAACGCCCGCCAAGGCCGTACCCAGGAAAAAATGTCGGGGGGGGGGGGGTTAAAACACCGGGGGGTCTGGGATGTATGGAATACCCCCTAATAAGGCAGGGCGTCCAGGAAAATTGACAAAATTTAAGTGTAAAATGACGCATTTTTAGGACGAGTTTAACTCTTAATTAACCAGAGTTTAGAGGCAAAAAACTATGGTTTGACTCGAGAATTTTGACTAAAAAATTTATTTATTTATTTATTAATTCGCCAAACAAGGCACATTTAAACTAGGTATAATACTTAGATTAAAACATAGTGTACAGTCTTTTATAATATAATATTACGATAACAACTGATAGCTACTAAAAACCTACTATTGTCAAGGGGGTTGTGTTAGCAGGGATCCGAGTATTTTTTTATAGGATGCCTTGTTGAGTGAAGGGGAGAAAGCGGAGCTATGGCTAATAAAACCCATACAGCATCTGTTGACGGGCTCGTTCCTTGCGTAATCGGTGCGGTGTGGATATTCCCTAAGTAGTTTAGGGTGTCGTGTGTGTCGAACTACATCATTGAATTTGATTCTGTCCGACAGAAACTGCACTTTAAGCTTTCCACTTAGGACGTCAAAGGCAACGCAAGATATGAGCAGTTTCCTCCTGCTAGACAACGGCATGAGATCAAGCACTTTGAGCCTGTCCAAGTAGTGCGGCAGGGTTTGGTAGTCATGGGGGTTGTGTAAATGTCTCAGGGCAAAAAGAAGAATTTTTTTTTTGAATGGATTCGATCCTGCTGCTGCTCATAGGATCCCAGATAGGACACGCATATTCCAGGATAGGGCAGACTAAAGAGGTTGTGAAGAAAATGGTAAACCGCCCTTTTGAGATGGCCGCCATGGACCAAATTATAAATTGAGTATACTATATTGCTTATGGTGTTCTACTTTTGATGACCGCCATGGACCAAACGATATATTGAGTATACATACTATATTGCTTATGGTGTTCTATTATCATACCCTTTCATTTGAAATCCATATCGAGGGGTGTGAAGATAATGGTAATCCAACCTCTGGAGATGACCGCTATGGACCAAACGATATATTGAGTATACTATATTGCTTATGTGTTCTACTTATCATACTCTCTCATTTGATACCCATCTCGAAGGGGTTGTGAAGAAAATGGTAATCCGCCCGCTTGAGATGATCGCCATGGACCAAACGTTATATTGAGTATACTTTATTGCCTATGGTGTTCTACTTATCATACTCTTTCATTTGATATCCATGTCGAAGGGGTTGTGAAGAAAATGGTCATCTGCTCTCTTGAGATGATTGCCATGGTCCAAACGATATATTGAGTATACTATATTGCTTTTGGTGTTCTACTTACCATAACCTTTCATTTGATATCCATGTCGAGGGGTTGTAAAGACAATGGTAATCCGCCCTCTTGAAATGGCTGCTATGGACCAACTGCCTGCTTTTCTGGTGAAATTTTTTTGCTATAAACCTCACGGAGCCCGAGACCTTTCCAACGAATGCAAAACCGAGGAAATCGGATCGTGCGTTCTGGAATTATAGCGTCAGGAAGGAAAATCCGACTTATTTTTATATTATAGACAATACTAGCCCTAACTATAATGGTCTTAAGATACCTTAAGATTTTTTACGATCCTATGAAATGTCATAATACCAACTGCAATGGCTTTAAGCAATATTTCGTTAACTTTTCCAATCTTTCGTCAAGTCTTTAATGTACGGTAACGAGCGTACAAATCTTAAGCAATCATAAGAAAAGTGTAATTTTCTTTAGTGTTTCTAGTTGCAGAAAACGTTTTTTTGCAAAATGAATAATTTGGAGTTATTAAATAATTTGACGTTATTAGTGAAATTGGTAGAAGATGTGAAAAAAAAACCTAGATCGTGTTGTGTAAGAAAAATAAATAGAGACAATAAAAAAACAGTTTTGAACTAATTCAATCAGTTCTTCATTAAAATTATTGCTAATTTCCACTTTTTTAATTTATTGGACGCTTTCCCAGACTAGATTTGTTTACCTTTTACAAATGTCAAAACGTCTTAAGGCTATTATAGCTGAGCTTAAGATTTGACAGATAATTAACCAGTCTTAAGAGAATTTGACGAAGAATCTTATGATGTCTTAAGATCATTATAGTTAGGGCTACTGGTTTCTTCGGGATCTATGTTGGCAGATCTCAGTAGTTCCTGGTTAGCCAGGGTCCTGGGGATACGCAACTTGTCCAACCGGTTATGTGTTTTACTCCTAAAGATTTTATTTATCTGTGGGAACATGCTCGCGCTACTGGATTGTATAGCACGAATCTTTTTGTTCCAGTACAGATTCACAGACTGTGAGAATTGTTGTTTGAGGAGTTGTTGGAGGTTTTTCATAACCGATTTAAGAGTTACGATCTCCGGACTCTGGATATCTTGGAACTGGCGGTGTAGGAATTTCAGTCTCGTCAGTATTTTACTTTTATGTTTTTGTAGTGCGTCGATTGTAGCGTTCTTGTAACAGTCTGTACTGTTCTTTTTCTTTGTCCGTGGTATGGTTTTTTCCATAGTCTGTACAATGAAGTTGTCCATATCTTTCAGATATGCATCAATCTCATTGTTAGTCAAGTTCCTAGTTGTGGGAGGTAATAGTCCGTTATTCTGTATTGCCCTTTCCATAGCCTTCTCGAACTTTGGCCAGTGCATCTTCTAGTAGGCAAAAGGATGCACTTCGCAGTATTCGAGGAGTTCCATGGAGTCGTCAGGGACTTGTACTGTTATTTCCAGTCCTTGGTGGTCACTATCGTACGGCACTGTCGTTAGACAGTTTGTCACGTTTGTGTTTACCCCTAGTACGCCCATACACTGATAGAAAAATTGTCTCGATTCCAGCAATTCCATAGTCTTCGTTTCGTTGGCTTGAGTAGAAACGTTTATCAGTCTTAACATGAGAATGCTGTCTCAGAGTAAGACACTAGAAATTCTTCAGCCAAGCAATTATATTTCTTCGCTCAACACTTATGTATATTTTCGGGCAAGATATTTTTTTTCTCGAAATAAGATTGTTGTAATTTTTACTCATGAAACTAATTATCTTTTATTCAAAACAAAACTTGTATTAAATAAAGACACGATGAAGTTTTAATTCGAGAATATTTATTGAGGGAATTCACTGTTTTATTACCTTGAATTTTTGAATTAGATATACTTTTCGCTGAATTCTATTTTGAACGAGCTAGTCGTTCTGTTGGTTGCCCCTGATGTTAGTCGTTTGATTTCCCCATGCCGCATGGCGTGAGTTTAAATCTCCGGCCAATAAGTAAAAATTTTGCTCCGACTCCAGGTGGAGAGTTTGAAACAGCAAGTAAGTTCCTCTATAAATAGTCTGGATTGGGAAGTTTGGGGTGCGTACGCAGCTATTATATACAACCTTCTGCCACTAGACAGAGGGAGGTATATAACGCCCGCCAAGGCCGTACCCAGGAAAAAATGTCGGGGGGGGGGGGGTTAAAACACCGGGGGGTCTGGGATGTATGGAATACCCCCTAATAAGGCAGGGCGGCCAGGAAAATTGACAAAATTTAAGTGTAAAATGACGCATTTTTAGGACGAGTTTAACTCTTAATTAACCAGAGTTTAGAGGCAAAAAACTATGGTTTGACTCGAGAATTTTGACTAAAAAATTTATTTATTTATTTATTAATTCGCCAAACAAGGCACATTTAAACTAGGTATAATACTTAGATTAAAACATAGTGTACAGTCTTTTATAATATAATATTACGATAACAACTGATAGCTACTAAAAACCTACTATTGTCAAGGGGGTTGTGTTAGCAGGGATCCGAGTATTTTTTTATAGGATGCCTTGTTGAGTGAAGGGGAGAAAGCGGAGCTATGGCTAATAAAACCCATACAGCATCTGTTGACGGGCTCGTTCCTTGCGTAATCGGTGCGGTGTGGATATTCCCTAAGTAGTTTAGGGTGTCGTGTGTGTCGAACTACATCATTGAATTTGATTCTGTCCGACAGAAACTGCACTTTAAGCTTTCCACTTAGGACGTCAAAGGCAACGCAAGATATGAGCAGTTTCCTCCTGCTAGACAACGGCATGAGATCAAGCACTTTGAGCCTGTCCAAGTAGTGCGGCAGGGTTTGGTAGTCATGGGGGTTGTGTAAATGTCTCAGGGCAAAAAGAAGAATTTTTTTTTTGAATGGATTCGATCCTGCTGCTGCTCATAGGATCCCAGATAGGACACGCATATTCCAGGATAGGGCAGACTAAAGAGGTTGTGAAGAAAATGGTAAACCGCCCTTTTGAGATGGCCGCCATGGACCAAATTATAAATTGAGTATACTATATTGCTTATGGTGTTCTACTTTTGATGACCGCCATGGACCAAACGATATATTGAGTATACATACTACATATATTGCTTATGGTGTTCTATTATCATACCCTTTCATTTGAAATCCATATCGAGGGGTGTGAAGATAATGGTAATCCAACCTCTGGAGATGACCGCTATGGACCAAACGATATATTGAGTATACTATATTGCTTATGTGTTCTACTTATCATACTCTCTCATTTGATACCCATCTCGAAGGGGTTGTGAAGAAAATGGTAATCCGCCCGCTTGAGATGATCGCCATGGACCAAACGTTATATTGAGTATACTTTATTGCCTATGGTGTTCTACTTATCATACTCTTTCATTTGATATCCATGTCGAAGGGGTTGTGAAGAAAATGGTCATCTGCTCTCTTGAGATGATTGCCATGGTCCAAACGATATATTGAGTATACTATATTGCTTTTGGTGTTCTACTTACCATAACCTTTCATTTGATATCCATGTCGAGGGGTTGTAAAGACAATGGTAATCCGCCCTCTTGAAATGGCTGCTATGGACCAACTGCCTGCTTTTCTGGTGAAATTTTTTTGCTATAAACCTCACGGAGCCCGAGACCTTTCCAACGAATGCAAAACCGAGGAAATCGGATCGTGCGTTCTGGAATTATAGCGTCAGGAAGGAAAATCCGACTTATTTTTATATTATAGACAATACTAGCCCTAACTATAATGGTCTTAAGATACCTTAAGATTTTTTACGATCCTATGAAATGTCATAATACCAACTGCAATGGCTTTAAGCAATATTTCGTTAACTTTTCCAATCTTTCGTCAAGTCTTTAATGTACGGTAACGAGCGTACAAATCTTAAGCAATCATAAGAAAAGTGTAATTTTCTTTAGTGTTTCTAGTTGCAGAAAACGTTTTTTTGCAAAATGAATAATTTGGAGTTATTAAATAATTTGACGTTATTAGTGAAATTGGTAGAAGATGTGAAAAAAAAACCTAGATCGTGTTGTGTAAGAAAAATAAATAGAGACAATAAAAAAACAGTTTTGAACTAATTCAATCAGTTCTTCATTAAAATTATTGCTAATTTCCACTTTTTTAATTTATTGGACGCTTTCCCAGACTAGATTTGTTTACCTTTTACAAATGTCAAAACGTCTTAAGGCTATTATAGCTGAGCTTAAGATTTGACAGATAAAATTAACCAGTCTTAAGAGAATTTGACGAAGAATCTTATGATGTCTTAAGATCATTATAGTTAGGGCTACTGGTTTCTTCGGGATCTATGTTGGCAGATCTCAGTAGTTCCTGGTTAGCCAGGGTCCTGGGGATACGCAACTTGTCCAACCGGTTATGTGTTTTACTCCTAAAGATTTTATTTATCTGTGGGAACATGCTCGCGCTACTGGATTGTATAGCACGAATCTTTTTGTTCCAGTACAGATTCACAGACTGTGAGAATTGTTGTTTGATGAGTTGTTGGAGGTTTTTCATAACCGATTTAAGAGTTACGATCTCCGGACTCTGGATATCTTGGAACTGGCGGTGTAGGAATTTCAGTCTCGTCAGTATTTTACTTTTATGTTTTTGTAGTGCGTCGATTGTAGCGTTCTTGTAACAGTCTGTACTGTTCTTTTTCTTTGTCCGTGGTATGGTTTTTTCCATAGTCTGTACAATGAAGTTGTCCATATCTTTCAGATATGCATCAATCTCATTGTTAGTCAAGTTCCTAGTTGTGGGAGGTAATAGTCCGTTATTCTGTATTGCCCTTTCCATAGCCTTCTCGAACTTTGGCCAGTGCATCTTCTAGTAGGCAAAAGGATGCACTTCGCAGTATTCGAGGAGTTCCATGGAGTCGTCAGGGACTTGTACTGTTATTTCCAGTCCTTGGTGGTCACTATCGTACGGCACTGTCGTTAGACAGTTTGTCACGTTTGTGTTTACCCCTAGTACGCCCATACACTGATAGAAAAATTGTCTCGATTCCAGCAATTCCATAGTCTTCGTTTCGTTGGCTTGAGTAGAAACGTTTATCAGTCTTAACATGAGAATGCTGTCTCAGAGTAAGACACTAGAAATTCTTCAGCCAAGCAATTATATTTCTTCGCTCAACACTTATGTATATTTTCGGGCAAGATATTTTTTTTCTCGAAATAAGATTGTTGTAATTTTTACTCATGAAACTAATTATCTTTTATTCAAAACAAAACTTGTATTAAATAAAGACACGATGAAGTTTTAATTCGAGAATATTTATTGAGGGAATTCACTGTTTTATTACCTTGAATTTTTGAATTAGATATACTTTTCGCTGAATTCTATTTTGAACGAGCTAGTCGTTCTGTTGGTTGCCCCTGATGTTAGTCGTTTGATTTCCCCATGCCGCATGGCGTGAGTTTAAATCTCCGGCCAATAAGTAAAAATTTTGCTCCGACTCCAGGTGGAGAGTTTGAAACAGCAAGTAAGTTCCTCTATAAATAGTCTGGATTGGGAAGTTTGGGGTGCGTACGCAGCTATTATATACAACCTTCTGCCACTAGACAGAGGGAGGTATATAACGCCCGCCAAGGCCGTACCCAGGAAAAAATGTCGGGGGGGGGGGGGTTAAAACACCGGGGGGTCTGGGATGTATGGAATACCCCCTAATAAGGCAGGGCGGCCAGGAAAATTGACAAAATTTAAGTGTAAAATGACGCATTTTTAGGACGAGTTTAACTCTTAATTAACCAGAGTTTAGAGGCAAAAAACTATGGTTTGACTCGAGAATTTTGACTAAAAAATTTATTTATTTATTTATTAATTCGCCAAACAAGGCACATTTAAACTAGGTATAATACTTAGATTAAAACATAGTGTACAGTCTTTTATAATATAATATTACGATAACAACTGATAGCTACTAAAAACCTACTATTGTCAAGGGGGTTGTGTTAGCAGGGATCCGAGTATTTTTTTATAGGATGCCTTGTTGAGTGAAGGGGAGAAAGCGGAGCTATGGCTAATAAAACCCATACAGCATCTGTTGACGGGCTCGTTCCTTGCGTAATCGGTGCGGTGTGGATATTCCCTAAGTAGTTTAGGGTGTCGTGTGTGTCGAACTACATCATTGAATTTGATTCTGTCCGACAGAAACTGCACTTTAAGCTTTCCACTTAGGACGTCAAAGGCAACGCAAGATATGAGCAGTTTCCTCCTGCTAGACAACGGCATGAGATCAAGCACTTTGAGCCTGTCCAAGTAGTGCGGCAGGGTTTGGTAGTCATGGGGGTTGTGTAAATGTCTCAGGGCAAAAAGAAGAATTTTTTTTTTGAATGGATTCGATCCTGCTGCTGCTCATAGGATCCCAGATAGGACACGCATATTCCAGGATAGGGCAGACTAAAGAACAGAAGAGTGTTTTTATGACCCATACATTACCAAATTCTTTGGCTCTCCTCTTAATGAAACCAAAAAGTTTGTTGGCTCTGGCAGTTATATTATCGTAGTGCAGGTTGAAATTGAGTTTTTTGTCTAGGACGACGCCTAGATATACGATATGATCAACCTGATTCAACATTATGCCATTGAGATAATAGTTATGATTCTGTGTGTTTTTTAAGCGGGAGAAGGTAATTGCATGACATTTGCTGGTGTTAAGTTGCAGTTTGTTCATGGTGTACCAGTCGTGTAGGGCATTGAGCTTTGTCTGCAAGAAGGAAGCATCAGTTTGGGCCTCAATGACACTATAAATTTTGAGATCATACGCGTAAAAGAGATGTGGAATATTTGCTAATTTTTCGGAAAGATCGGAGATGAAAATATTGAAGAGAAGGGGACCTAGATGACTACCCTGAGGAACGCCAGAGGTTACTTCGATCTCATTAGATAGAAATCCTTGGAATCTGATAACCTGTGTTCTTCCGTTCAGATATGATTTTAACCATTCCAGGGCAGAACCTGATATACCAAACATTAATAGTTTTGCGATTAGGATGGCGTGGTCCACTCGATCGAAGGCCTTGCTGAAATCAGTGTACACAGCATCCAATTGATGGCCGCTCTCCATACCGCATAGCAATTCGGAAATAAAGACCATAAGGTTAGAAGTTGTTGAACGTCCTTTCCGAAACCCATGTTGTTGTTCGTTTAGGTATGGATCGATAAGAGGAGCAATCCTGTCATAAACAAGTTTTTCAAAAAGCTTAGGAATTGATGATAAAATGTCAATGCCCCTATAGTGGTCTACCGAGTGGTTGTCACCGGATTTATAGATTGGCGTTAAGTAGGATTTCTTCCACAGCTTGGGAAACTTTCCTAACGATAAAGATTTGTTGAAGATGAAATAAAGAGGAATTGCAATATGTTGTGAGCAGCACTGCAGGAAAATAGGAGGGAGATTGTTGGGACCATTACCTTTTTTGATATCAAGATTGTTCAGACCCGCCAAGATCTCATCAACAGAAAGGGATATACCATTTATAAGGGAAGTGTCAGTGTTCGAGTCAGTTACATCGTGTGCTGCCCTGGACAAGGGGCTATAAATTTCAGCAAATATGCCGGGCGTCGAAGAGAACTGGACCCGCCTTAAAAATACTGTCATTAGTACTGCTGATTCCATCTTAGGCAGAAGTCGTAAAAATCGGAACGACTGGTTCGATAATGAATGCAAGCTGGCAACTGAACGTAAGAATGCTGCGTACCGAGCCATGCAGCAGTCTCAGAGAATACGGGCACGCGAAGAGAACTATAAAGAGCTCAGAAAAGAAGAAAAGAGAATTCACAGACGGAAAAAGGAAGCCTGGGAAAAAAATCTCGTCTGTGAGCTAGAACAGTACAGAGAACGACGGCCGCACCAGGAGCAATTCACACCACGTTGCACATACTGCAAGGACAAAGAAGGGAATCTGATCACCGATCCTAAAGGCATCTTGGAGCGATGGGAAGAGCACTTTCATGAATTGCTAAATGGCGAGCTAACTGAGAATTCGGAGGCTCCACCAATATCTGATGACAATGCTATGCTGCCGCCACCAAGCATAGAAGAAGTTAGCAGAGCCATCAGCCGGCTCAACAACAACAAGGCCTCGGGTGCAGACGGCATCGCAGCGGAGCTGGTTAAATATGGAGGGCCTACATTACACCAAGCGATTCATGAATTAATTGTGCAAGTATGGGAGCAGGAAGTGATGCCAGAAGACTGGAGAAAAGGCATCCTCTGTCCGGTACACAAAAAAGGAGATATCACAGCGTGCACTAATTATCGCGGTATAACGTTGTTGAGTACCGTGTATAAGATATTCTCCGCTATCCTACAAAACAGGATGGCCCCATACGCCAGAAACATCATAGGCCATTACCAGTGTGGCTTCAGCCCAGGCAAATCAACGACTGATCAGATTTTCACCTTGAGGCAGGCTATGGAAAAATGTCTAGAGTTTCAAAACTCAATTCAACACCTCTTCATAGACTTTAAAGCCGTCTATGATAGCATAGCCAGGGTAGAACTCTACAAACCCATGAGAGAATTCGGCATCCCAAACAAACTGACAAGACTATGTAGGTTGACCATGATCAATGTGTCAAGCCAAGTAAAGGTATCCGGAACACTGTCCAGACCAATCAACATCTATAATGGACTCCGACAAGGGGACGGTCTGGCCTGCCTCCTTTTCAACCTGGCGTTGGAGAAAGTGATCCGAGATTCGGGCGTGACATCAAGGGGTACAATCCTCCACAAGTCCACCCAATTACTGGCTTACACAGACGACATTGACATCATTGGAAGAACAACAACAGCTGTACAAGAAGCTTTCACTCAGATTGAGCAAGCGGCAGGAAATCTGGGACTGCACATTAACGAAAGCAAAACAAAGTTCATGGTGGCCTCGTCTGGAAGAACACCTAACATTGGTCCCACAATCAAGGTAGCAGAACACGAGTTTGACGTGGTAAAATCATTTACCTACCTTGGGTCAATAGTAGCAGCCGACAATAGCATGGAACCAGAAATACGCGCACGACTGCTAAAAGCCAACAAAGCCTACTATAGTCTGTCAAGGCTCTTCAAATCCAAATATCTAACCATAACGTCTAAACTTTTACTATATAAGACGATGGTCTTACCCGTTCTCACATATGCATCCGAAACGTGGGTGCTTGGTAAAAAGCACTCAAACCTCTTGGGCGTGTTTGAGAGGAAAATACTTCGGAGGATTGTTGGCCCCGTATGTGAGGAAGGACGATTCCGGAGACTCTACAATGACGAGATCTACGAGCGCTATCGCGACATAGATGTTGTGAAGAAAATAAAGCTCGGTAGGCTCCGGTGGGCAGGGCATCTAGCTCGTATGAGTGAAGATGAGCCTGCTCGTAAAGTTCTCTGCGGTAAGACCTATGGGGTGCGACAGCGAGGGAGGCCCAACCTTCGCTGGATGGATGGCGTGGACCAGGACGCTCAGAGTTTAGGGATGCCAAACTGGATGACATCGGCTCAGAATCGGGACCGGTGGAGAGAACAGTTGCGCGAGGCCAGGACCGGATCCCGGTTGTAGAGCCGTTAAAGAAGAAGAGAATGCTACAAATTACTTGGGGGCAGAAGGTGTGGGCTCTACCATTCGTCATTGTTGTTGAGTAGCCTGAAGTCTTCCGTTTAATGTTAACGTAATCAAAGAATTTTTTTAGGATCACTTATGATATTAACACCAACAGAATTAATATATGCAGAGTAGGCCTCGCGAGACCTGTTGGCCAGGCCAGTTGCCAGTTCAATTCATAAACACCATTAATTAATTAAATTATTAAATACTTTACTTACAGATAGCAAAATATCAAGAAAATATCATTCTCTTTAATTCAGGAAAATTTGTGTTTGAAAATACTTATTTCTGGAAAATTTCGGGGGGGGGTTCAACCCCTCTGCCCCCCCCCCCCCCGGATACGGCCTTGACGCCCGCTTCTAGCACCCGAAACTTGGCGATGTCCCTTCTATACATGATCTTTTGTTTAAGGGTGGTCTTTAATAATATTAGTAGGCCCCCACCTTGTGTGGAATTAGATCTATCTCGCCTAATTACCACATAGTCTTTGTAATCCACTTTGTGTTTCTTGTTTAGTTTGGTTTCACTAGCAAGAAGCATATGGGCGATTCTCCGGAACAATAAGTGTGGGTGTATCTGAACAATAAGTGTATGGGTGTGTCTGAACAATAAGTGCGTTTAAAACATTTATGATAAAATGAGACAATTCGGAGTAATTAGACTTACCATTCGGGTTACAACTTTGATATCAGGTTATATCAGGTTAAAAGTTCCGGAGAATCGCCCATATCAGGATTTTGGTTTGCAAAAGAGTCAGTAAATTCACCCTTCTTTCGTTTCTTATCAATGAATTGACGTTCACCGCAATGGCCTTGATCGTGTCCTCCCTGTGTAAAGCCATTAAACAGCTTACCCAGAGATGGTTTCTGTCGTAAAGAAAGCCGAGTATACTTAGTCTAAACGCGCGTTTGCTCGTTTAGTTGTCTTTGTAGCTGGGCGATTTGTCCTTGAATAGATAAGAGCACCGCTTTCAGCTGGCTGTGCCCAGAACTAGCTGCTGGCGCAGCTTTTGGGGCTTGCTGTTTGGTTGTCTGGGCTCCAGTCGCCATTTGGGCGAAGGACATTGCAGGTACAACAAAGTTTTTATACAATTGCCCCTTATGGGTTTGTTGGGCCTCTAGCTGTTCTTTATGCGCCTTAATACGTTAATTGAACTCTGCATATTTGGGCATCCTCTATAATTAGCAGGATGTCCGTTAGATCTGCAGAGTACACAGAACAACTGGTTTTTATCCGCGACTTTTTTCCTCCCAAGATAGTCCAATCAATCTACGGAAATTCTCCAGACAATTGAAGGCAGGAAAAAAAATATGGGCGTGTAGAACACTTAATTTGACGAAAGATAGCATGTTTTTTTACAGAGCTGCATTGGCGAACTTAACCTAAAAAATTCGCAAAAGTCAAAAAAACGGTTTTTCTCCAATAAAACAAAAAGTTGAGCGCAGATACGAAAAAGTTAAATGAGAAAGTTATAGGTATTAAAATTATCTTTCAATTAATGTGGTACAAAATATTGGTTAGTGTCTTATACATGGAGAAAAATGCTAAAAACCGTTAAAAATCGCCTCTTTTTCATTTGTTTTTTGCTTTTTATTGATACGACCTAGAAACTTTTTACTTGGTAAAAATGTTGCTTTTGGCAATCTGAAAACTCTATTTTTTGTTGGCTTGAAATTTTTCAAAATATGGGTGAAATTTCGATTTTTGTGAAAAAAGGCGTTTTCGTAAAATCCTTCGTCTACAGCTCCTCGACCTCGTAGTACATTTTTTCGAAGCTCCTTTTCTTTGATAAGAGTTGTACTATTATGCACTATTATTTAAAATTTGAGTTTTTCAATTTTATATACAAAAAACTCCACCGAAAAAAAGCCAAGTTTTTTTGTCGCAAAAAAGACAAGTTTTTTATTTCATTATGTTTCGACTCTAAACTACTATTTAATAAAAGTTTTTTTTACGTAGCGGTTTCCACTTTTCAGCACGAATACTGTGTAAGTATTTAAAAAAAAAATTATTTATCGTAAATTGAATTCATTTCATCTCAATCATCTCTTAGAAACACGTGCATTGTCGAAAAACGTCTCAAACAAGACCCTCTCAACTACAGGCCTCGTAGATGAATTTTTCATGGTGGTGGTAATAGTCCAAAAAGTCACCGCACACCGGAGTAACATGGCGCGGAATGCGCAGAATTTTTGTGTTTATTTTTGCAGTAAAAAGTGATAAAATATTGTATTTTAACACTTAACTGCACTTGGATTTATCAGTGAATAGTTTTTTAGTGATTTCATTAAAATAAATAAAACAAATTTGGTGATTAAGTGTGTTTAAGTGTTCAAATTGTTAAGGCGATCAACTTTTTTTTCACATTCACGGTGTTTTTTCATGTTTATTTAAGAAAAAAATGTTGAATATTTAATGTTTTGTGTAGTTATGGAATTAAAAGTGATTTTAAAGTGATTAATACATATATTATGATATTATTATTAAAAATATAGGTGCCGAAAAACACTTCTCTTATTCACTTTTCCATTCGCACTTTTCTGTACTTATATGTTTAGTAATAATTGCAAAATAAATTAATTTATGACTTTAAAAACACTTTTAATTAAATATTCAGCATATTTTCCCTTAATATACACGAAAAAAACACCGCGAATGTAAAATAATTTGATCACCTTAACAATTAAGACACCAAAAATACACTAAATCACTATTTTTTTATATTTTTTTTTATTAAATCACTAAAGAAATAATCACTGATAATCCTTGTATGGTTTAAAGCGATAAATTTCAATAATTTACTACTTTTTACCACAAAACTATAACGAAAACACTCGCGAACGTACTCTGCGCCATTAAATTCTCAGCAACTGTCAAATTTTGGGACTATTCTCAGCTATGGTTGTTTTAGTGACAGATAAAACTGCATGGCCTGTAGTTGAGAGGGTCTTGTCTCAAATCATCATCATTTATTTAGAATAAAGTTGTGTGATGTGGTTTGTTGATCGTTGTTGTATGTTTGTATGTATGTATATGTTTGTATGTCTATGTATGTACTTATATAGTGTATATAACAGATCGAAAAAGTACATAAAATCATTTAAATCGTTCGTTTCATTTATTATATAAGACATATTCATGTCCACTGTGCCATCGAGAAGCCATGACCTTTCTTTAAGGTTTTTTTCTCCTTTAGTCTATAAGAGTGGGTACTCAAAATTATTCTATCAGATGGCGCTATAAGCTGTATCAATTGCTGAATAAATGAGATGGTGCTATTAGTTAGTCGAAAAGTGTTTACTCACACTATTGATGCCAGATGGCATTAGACAATTAACAAAATGTGTTCATATAAAAGTGGTTAGTCACAACTATGGTGTCAGATTGCGTTAGGTACCATAAAAAACATATGTATGTAGTTCATAGTACAGATGTACAGTTAAATTTTGAAATACCGATTACTACTTTTGCACAGTTCGTAATTGTACTTTATTTCTAAAAATGAGACATATTCGTTATAAGTTAGTCGAATCCAGCACTGTTGATGTCAGATAGCACTCCCTATCATTTCGTTGATTAACAAAAAGTGTTCATATTAAACTGGTAGGATTCTCAAGAGGGCGGATTACCATCTCTTCAGCACTCTATCGACATGGGTGTCAATAGAAAAGGTATTGTAAGTAGAATACCATAAGCGATATAGTATACTCAATATATGGTTAGGATCCAGGGCGGTCATCTCAAGAGGACGGATTACCATTTTCTTCACAACCCGCTCGACATGGGTATCAAATGAAATGGAATGATAATTAGAATACAATAAGCAATATACATAGTATACTCAATAAATAGTAAGATCCACCGCGGCCATCTCAAGATGACGCATCACCATTGTCTTCATCACCCCCTCGACATGGGTATCAAATGAAAGGGTGTGATAAGTAGAATACAATAAGCTATGTCGTAAAATCCATATCGGCGGTGTCAAAGAGGGTGGATTACCATTTCTTCACCACCCCTCGACATGGGTATCAATTGAAAGGGTATCATAAGTAGAATACCATCAGCGATATAGTTTACTCAATATCTCGTTAGATCCACGGCGATCATCTCAAAAGGGCGGATTACCATTTTCTTCACAACCCCTCGACATGGGTTTTTTTTTTTTTTTTATGTGATAGTCTAAGCTCAGGTGTCACCCTTTGTACTACTAGTACGTCATGTCGGTTAAGTCATGGTGCAATGTCCAGTAGTAAGCTTAGCTCGAACGATAGAGTGAAGGACATAATAGGTTAGGGGGAGTCAAGGGGGTGTTGCAGAAAGTGGCGATGAACCTTGCGTTTGAACTCTTGGATGTTGTATGAGTTCGGGAATACTGTCATTGGAAGGTTGTTCCACAGACGAGTTGTTCTTGTTATAAACGAATTTCTAGATCGGAGTGTGCGCGAAGATAAGGGCTGTAAACTGTGGGGGTGAGCCGAGCGGGCAAGTCTTGTGTTGCGGGAAAAATGTTGCCGTGGAGGCATGAGGTTACTTATTTCAATGGAGCAGTCATTATGAAAAAAACGATAAAATTTTGCCAGAGCTGCTACATTCCTACGGTGGCTTAATGAGTCAATTGAAGAGCAAATGGCGCTGTCACCAATAAGTTTGAGGGCGCGGTTTTGCACCTTGT
The DNA here is from genome assembly GCA_949987705.1 of Thereva unica. Classification (NCBI taxonomy): domain Eukaryota; kingdom Metazoa; phylum Arthropoda; class Insecta; order Diptera; family Therevidae; genus Thereva; species Thereva unica. Next base: position 74,613 of record CATLJY010000496.1, on the reverse strand, counting down.
CCAGCCAAGCTAAGATGGTTCTTGGGGCCCCAGCCCAGATATACGAGTTGTATTCAAGACGGGGACGAATGTAGGACTTGTAGATTATAGCCCTGGCAGACGGCTGAAGGAGAAATTTGCACCTTTTGAGGAATCCTAGACACTGGGATGCTTGTTTAGCACTTTGGAATATGTGGTTATTCCAGCGCAGATCTTCAGCTAATGTTACGCCTAGGATGTTTAGAGAGGGTTCTGCCGTTACGGTCTTGTTGTCCACTGAAATAGAAAGCGGTTCGGTGCAAGTTTTATTGGAAATGAGACAGTACTTGGTTTTTGATGCATTAAATTCGACACGGTTCTTGTGGCCCCAATCAAGAATTCGTTCGATGTCCCTGTTGATTGAATTGGACAACAGTTGGCGATGATGTAGACAAGGTCTGGCACGCGCTTGTGTTACATTATCAAAGCCATAGGAGTAACGTAGTGTACCGTCATCAGCAAAGCTGTGGAGTGAGTTGGTGGGGACTGAGAGCAGGTCATTTATAAAAACTAGGAAGAGAGCTGGTGATAGAATTGAGCCCTGGGGAACACCTGCGGAGATGTGGTGGGGGTCGGATTCGACGCCATCCAATACTACCTTGATTGACCGGCCTGAAAGGAAGCTCTCAATCCAGTTCTTCAGAACAGAGTCAATACCAATAGCTTGGAGTTTAGCCAACAGAGCGGGATGCCATACTCTGTCAAAAGCCTTGGAAATATCTAGAGCAACTAGGCCAGATTCACCAAATCGGTGTATACTTCGGCTGAGGTGCTCCGTTAGGCAAACAAGGAGGTCGCCAGTAGATCTTTTCGATCTAAAGCCGTATTGTTTGTCGTTCAATATTTGGTTGTATTCAAGATATTCCATAAGCTTTCTTTTTATTATTGTCTCCATAACTTTGGAGAGAATAGAAGTAATTGCTATTGGGCGGTAGTTAGTAGGGTCACTAGCTTCACCTTTTTTCGGTATAGGCTGAACATGAGCCAGTTTCCAGGAGTTAGGATAAACTCCGGAGAAGTATGAAAGTGCAAAAAGTTTGCGCAGAGGTTTAGCCAAAGGTGAGGCACATTTTTTAAGAACTACATATAGTGGGAATTTTATCGGGGCCAGTGGCTTTGTTGGAGTCCAGCTCTTTGAGACATTTATACACTTCACGCGTCCTGAAGAAAACTCTATCCATTGAGTGAGCGGAACACTCGATGGTGGGGGGTTGCATGTCAGCATCGGGTAAGGAAGAATTCTCGGCGAACAGAAGTGCAAGTAGATCGGCCTTGGGTTTGCTTTCTGTTATCACCTGTTTGTTATAAATGAATGGGGGCGTTGTATGTGAAGTGAAATTCTTCCTGATGGAGGTTACCAAGGACCAGAAGTTTTTACTGCCAGCAGTGGAGTTTATGAGTTTACCTCTCAGTCTGTCATCGAATAATTCTTTGACTCTCTTGATGGTGGATTTACAAGAGTTTCTCAACCTGATGTATTCACGTCGAGATGTTTCGCTCGGAGAATTTTTGTATTGTCTGTAGGCGGCTTCTTTGGCTTTGATTGCGTTCATACAATCTCGATTGAACCATCCATAATGCCTAGGCTTTATGGATTTGGAAGAATGGGGAATAAATAAACGCATTCCGGCCAGTATAATTTTGGTAATACAGATGGCCGCAAAGTTAACATCGCGGTTCTGAAAACACAAATCCCAATCAGTACCTCGGAAAAAGCGAATCAGCCCCCACCAGTTGGCTTTTCCATAATGCCAAACAGTTCTCCTAGGAGTTCCCCTAGGTTGGGGTTGAAGATGGATAGGAGAAGTAAGCGCTGACCAGACAGTGATCCGAGTTGCCAATAGGCGAATCGACCTCAACGGAGTAACGTGTAGAGTGGGAGGTAAGAAAAAGATCAAGGAGGTGTGCTCCTTGTCCCGCAGTGTCAGGAACACGCGTACGCTGTTTCACTAATTGGTGCAGGTTATTGGTCTCAGCAAAGAGCTCGGCATCCCTGCCAGAAACACTGGTGCCATTCGAGTAATTCAGCCAATTTACATTGTGAACGTTGAAATCACCCGCAACAATGATTTCGCACTCCGGATGGGAGGATAAAAATTCGGAGATACGCTCGGAGATAGCGTCGAATGCTAATAAGGAGGCTTCATTACTAATATTAGGACTCCTGTATAGAAAACAGAAGAAAATGACGTGATTACGAAGTGGAATTTTAATACCGAGATGGTTAAAATCAGTTGATGTACTGCTGTACACCTTCTGGAAGGCAACGTCTTTCCTAATATAGATGGCAATTCCCCTATGTGGGGAGAGATTATGCACTAAAGTGTACCCGGAAACCTGATAACAATCTAACAATCGTTAGGTAAAATCTGGGTTTCACTTAGTGCGAAGATTGGGGGAGCATAAGTGTTGAGATGGCACAACACGGAATAAAAATTCGTTTTTAACCCACGAATATTTCGATACAAAAATTATTGTATCGCAACTTTGTATACACAAGGTTGCAAGCCCCAGTCGCAACCGGCAGTGCCATTGTCATCACCGTCGGGGTTAACGGGATGCGCCTTGCTGGAGTGTTATGCCTCCTAAAGCAAGGAGAATCCCGTCAGCTGACCGACACCGGCTCTGACGCCGGCAGTGCCTTGAACGGGTGTGGGAAAGGGAAAAGAAATTTACATTTGCTGTCCGTCTGTCTTCGTTACATCCACTGTTACGTTGATGACACCTTCACTATGCACTAAAATCACAGCAGCTGCTTGGATATTTTAATTCTTTGCACTTTCACTTTCGTCACACGACACAATTAATTAATTAATTAAAATTGATTTTTATGGACAATTGCTCCCGGCACAAAAAAAAACTTTGTTTGTTTGATTTTAGGTGTTGTTTTTGCGATTTGGTGATAGTTGTTGTACGTAATAATTTTAAGTGGGTGGCGACAGCACACGCCCGCACGTCCGCACACCGTGCTAGCCTAGTCTGGGTATCAAATGAAAGGGTATGATAAGTAGAATACAATAAGCTATGTCGTAAAATCCATATCGGCGGTATAGAGAGGGCGGATTACCACTTCTTCACCTCCCCCTCAACACGGGTATCAATTGAAAGGGTATCATAATAGTCCAGTAAATAGGTACTTTTTCTTTGCAAAAAATACCGCACGCGATTTTTTTTTACCAAATGTTTTTACATATTTTTATGAGTTTAAATTCAAAATGGCGTCATCCCCACCCTTATGCTTCACTTACAATGAAGGGAAACGCGTTTAATTCTATATCTTAGAAACTATGCATTTTACTACAAAAATGTATATAATCTTTTTTGTAGATAAATAAGTGATTTAACTTTTTTGTTCAGAATTTTTTTTTGTAAAGTCAATATGTTCGGAGTTATAGTGCTTCAAACTTTATACATCACTTTCTTTGCACTATATTTCGTTAATGGTTAGCCCGCCATAAAAAAGTCCTTCCTAAGACTTATAGAACACACGATTATCTATGACTTTTACTTTTATCGTTTTTAGATAGGGCTAATATTTCACGAGTTATAGCGCTGTCGGAAAATGTAAATTAAAAAAAAAAAAAATCCTAATACCTTTTTCTTTCCCCGTTTCATTTCAAAACTGATTATGTCGTGTGTTGAGCTCATCATTGCCCACAATTGCTGCCTTTACTTTTTTCTATAAAGTTGATATTTATGGATTTATTACACCTCAAAAGTTTATTAAAAATGGTTTTTTGCAAATAGCTAGTCAACTATTTATTTACGATGACAAGTTATACCAACAAATTTGTTTGTTATAAAATTCCGTTGAAATTTTACTTTAAACATTTTTTTCTAGCATTTATACTTTAGCCGCAATTCAGCGCCGATTGTTTCATATAGATACACATTAATGTTCATACATATAATTAAGAAACTTCGTTGGCGTGAAAACCCTTTTCCACACCACCTTGGAGGTCGAGTTTTTGGCGCGTTTTTTTATTGTGGTTTCCCCAGTAGACCTAATCCACAAGAAAACGAAACAATGATGCTATAACATGTTATTTAGCCTCATATGTTTCGAAGATGTCGGTTGACAATCGGATATATGTACCAATGAAGCTGCCATCTAATGACTTGACGTTGTCTTCGTCGAATGATATATCTGGGAGACTTGAAAACTTGCAAATGTTCTCATTTATTTCATTGTTTTCAAGGAGGTTTGCATCCTTCGCCACATTTTCGCAATTTCCTCCACTGCAGTTAGAGCAAATTATGGTACATTTGAGACCGGCCTTGCGGCATCCCCAGGAACCGCCACATTTGCAGGATATTAATTTTAATAAATTTGCTGGTGCCGGAGCAATTGTCATTGGGACTGGTTGTAAGCCAAATCTTTTTCGCTTCCAGTCCCATTCCTCCGGGTCTTGATAACTACCAAGCCAAGTTTGCACTTGATGATATACTCGAAATGAGTGAAGTCGAGCAGCATCTTTAGTTGGAGGCAGAGCTGATAAGTTCACTTTGGTTTTTGTAGACGATTTTCCAAAACATTTGAACCTTAGTGAATGCTTAAACAAACGAATTACCGGACGATTTTCCCTGTCGATTAACGCGGGCAACTCAGAAACTCTAAATTGACATTCCTCACTGTTGGTTATAAAGCTACTAATAACTTGCATCACCTCGGACATTTCTTTATTAAGACGACCCCTTTTTCCCCCTGTAGATGTGGTTTTCAAATCTCGCATACAGGAATGATGATACCTAGCACCTGTAGCTTTGGCATCAGACACATTTGCAATACGTTGCACAATGTCCAAACTTCTTTTATCATTCCGATTCTGCAAACGTACGCCAACAAAATTTCTTAATTATATGTTTGTATGAACATTAGCTAAAGTATAAATGCTAGAAAAAAATGTTTAAAGTAAAATTTCAACGGAATTTTATAACAAACAAATTTGTTGGTATAACTTGTCATCGTTAATAAATAGTTGACTAGATATTTGCAAAAACCATTTTTAATAAACTTTTGAGGTGTAATAAATATATAAATATCAACTTTATAGAAAAAAGTAAAGGCAGCAATTGTGGGCAATGATGAGCTCAACACACGACATAATAAGTTTTGAAATGAAACGGGGAAAGAAAAAGGTATTAGGAAATTTTTTTTTTTAATTTACATTTTCCGACAGCGCTATAACTCGTGAAATATTAGCCCTATCTAAAAACGATAAAAGTAAAAGTCATAGATAATCGTGTGTTCTATAAGTCTTAGGAAGGACTTTTTTATGGCGGGCTAACCATTAACGAAATATAGTGCAAAGAAAGTGATGTATAAAGTTTGAAGCACTATAACTCCGAACATATTGACTTTACAAAAAAAAATTCTGAACAAAAAAGTTAAATCACTTATTTATCTACAAAAAAGATTATATACATTTTTGTCGTAAAACGCATAGTTTCTGAGATATAGAATTAAACGCGTTTCCATTCATTGTAAGTGAAGCATAAGGGTGGGGATGACGCCATTTTGAATTTAAGCTCATAAAAATATGTAAAAACATTTGGTAAAAAAAAATCGCGTGCGGTATTTTTTGCATTACGAAGGCCTTTTTTTCGACCTATTTACTGGACTATAAGTAGAATACCAGAAGCGATGTAGTATACTCGATGTATGGTTAGATCCACGGCGGTCATATCAAGAGGGTGGATTACCCTTTCCTTCACCACCCCCTCTACATGGGTATCAAATGAAAAGGTATGATAAGTAGTATACAATAAGCTATATCGTAAAATCCATAGCGGCCGTCTTAAAGAGGGCGGATTACCATTTCTTCACCACCCCTCGACATGGGTATCAATTGAAAGGGTACCATAAGTAGAATACCATCAGCGATATAGTTTACTCAATATCTCGTTAGATCCACGGCGATCATCTCAAGAGGGCGGATTACCATTTTCTTCACAACCCTTTCGACATGAGTATTAAATGAAAGGGTATCATAAGTAAAAGACAATAAACAATATAGTATATCCTCAATATATCGTTACTAGTTATTCGATAAATTTTTACTCGCACTGCTGATGCCAGATGGCATTCGATGATTAGCAAAAATTGTTCATATAAAAATGGTTAGTCGTTCATACACTCAAAAGATTCGTAAATCGGAAATAATTTTGGTAGCACCTGTTCTCATCATACAACTAAAATTATTCGAACTGAATAAAAAAAGTTTATTAAAATTGAGCATTGCATATAGGAGGTTCATATTATGAAGTGATTAGTGTTACATTCCATACAGAAACAAGGTCATTACATCAGCATGTTGAGACAAAGATCGAGCTGGTTATGGATCAATGATTCCATAGTGCAGGAAAAATCTTGGCCTAGAAACCCGAGATGATCTTATGCTTATTTTTTATAAAGGCAATAATATTAATTTTAATTCCTGCAATTTGTTATTATGTAAGTACTTATAAAATAAGTAAAAAAATACAATGAACAATTAAATACATATTATTTCTTTATACAAAAGATTATTTATTTTTTATTTTAGAATGTATTAAAACAAAAAAGAGTGATATCCCACCAAAAAAACATTAAAAATGTGAATTAGAAGTTCGTGGGCGCGAAATTATTTATTGGGACAGTTTAAAAAACACTTATACAAAAAAAGTGATTTGGATTAGTCAAGATGAATCGTTAATAGCATGAAGTAATTAAACACGTGCATTTACGAACGAACGAATCATTTTTTCTCGATCTACTTATGCACTTAGTCTAAGCCCATGAACACAAAAAATATTCATACATATTCTCTTGAAACTTTTTCTATGGATTAAGGACACCTACCAACTGTTCTTCTGCGAAAATTCTTGGAACCGCGCCTTTTTTCCTCCACGTTGCTCGAAAGTCGAATTTTTTATGGTGCCCAAAAACTTTATAGATACTGTTTTTTTACCAATCATAGTCGTATGAGATGGCGATGATACGAGCGATACAAAACTCTTCCGACAAAAATGTTGGACCCTAAAGGGTGTCTACCACCCCAAACCTGCTAAATTATGGGCTTCCAAAAATTTATTAATAACCAGCTGATTTTTTCAGGATCACTTAAGAAAAATATGTGGAATTACATGGTATATGTGTCCGACAAAATTTGTTTGCCGATTTCGCCGTCCGACGAGTCAAAGTCGTCTATTTTATGAAGGGAAAAAATTTATAGATAACCGTCGGACAAAAACGGTGTTATGTGCCAAAAACTACTGCCTTTGATGTGATAAGAATGTCGGACACGTAAATCGCGCCTACTCCATAGTCCGCCAAAAAAACATAAAATTTTTCTAACATTGACATTATATGTAGTTCAGCGGCCCCGCTTTCAAACCCGTACCTGTTATCAATGTTAAATCCAAATTAGATGATCCCCTCGTATACTTATTCTTTATCTTCCCAGTAAAGGTTGCACAGTGTTGAAGTAATTTTTAACACAACAACTAACAAACATTAATATTGCTTTTCCTGCGTTTCCAGGCCATTACAAAAAGACTGACTAATTAATATTAATTGGTTTTCAATTTCTTTTAATTAAGAAAATAAAAAATCCACGATACGGTAGACACGTAACATCCTTACTAGTTGACCCTGGCGATTAGTTCGCACCGTATTTCATTATAAACTAGTGGGATGTTGTGCCTAGAGACTAGCCACTAATTACGCTTTTTCATGGTGTTCTTTCCGCCATCGAAAAAATCTAAGCAGTAACTAAATGGTTTTTGCAGTAATGTATTTGCATATTTTCGAACGAATTTACAAAAAAAACTTATTGTAATTGAGTTTCCCAGATCCGACGGCGCGGAAGTGAGTGCGGATTTGACACTTTGCGATTCTCAAATTCGCAGTCGCGGATTCAATTCAATCAAAAATTCGGAGTGAAGACTCACACGCTAATGAAATACCTGATGTCGGATTATCTTAGGCGCATTTGTGGTTTCAAATCCACAGAAAATTTGTTGCGGATCACACTTTTAAAGCACGGGAAATGTCAAAGAGAGATTCGCGGTTGCAGATTTGAGAATCGCAAAGTCTCAAATCCGCACTCACTTCCTACCCACTGGATCTGGGAATCGAGGCCAATAAATCGAAAGTGTCAAATTGAAAAAAAAAAAAAAAAAAAACACATCACACATGTAAACACTATTTAATTATGTAAAACGAATCTAAACATTTTTCTATGGATTGGAGGCAAATCTAAAATCACTTTGCACAGCAGAATTAGGTGTATTATTTTACTTAAACATACATTATCGTTAAAAATTCAGCTTACCGCGCCTTTTGTATTAATTTACACTTCAATTTAACTTTATTTTTTATTTTTAAAGAAAATATTATCATGCACGCACTTCACTTTTCTTTAAATGTAGAACATCTACTGAAAAACACAGGCACCTGTTTATCCATAGCATATATGCACGTGCACGCACACAAGTACCCCCACTTCGCAATGAGACCAACACCAATAATTACCCGCCAAAAATATGAAAGAATTGATATATTTTAATTGCACCCCATCTATGACAAAGAATAGTAAACACCATCTATGGCAATATTACATTACTCTTCGTTTTACCTATGATTATCAATTTCCATAAAATATACAAAATACATTTCATAAATAATAGAAAATCTGTTGTCATAAATCAGTTGTTTACTTCCTTCTAAAGTTTATACATATCTTGCATTGGAATGTACCTTTTTATGAAAGCATGAATAAATAGGTTTATTGCCACATTCCTACGAGTTAGAGTTTGGAGTAATGGGTTGGTGCTAGCTCGGGGTGCGACAGGACCCGGGTTCGATACTGGTGATGGCCGCGTACTATTTTTTTTTTTAAGTTTGATGGTTTTGGTAGTGTTTGTTAAATACTTTGTTAAGTTTTAGATTACGCAAAGTCTCACAACTTATAACCTACATAAGCCTTTAACAAAAACTTTGCAAGATTAATTATATATAGCGTTGGTCAGTGTAATACTTATGAATCTCCATGGCCAAACTAGGATACAGCATTATGACAAAATTAAATCAATGCAACGTGAAATAAAAGTTTTAGCTAAAAACGGATTTGACTTATTTAGCTTATTATAGATTGAGTTATAGCTCACAATTGAATATGTCCCAAAGGTTTTAATTAGTCGCCGCTTTGAGATTTTATCATCAACGCAGGCTTCGTTTATTATACTAAAATAAATCATCATAACTAAAAAAGCTAAAAAAAAAGTACTTAAAAAATTCATCAAGAATCGAACCCTGGTCTTTTCGCACCCCGACCTAGCGCCTTCCCATTACTCCCAACTCTAACTCGTAGGAATGTGGCAATAAACCTATTTATTCATGCTTTCATAAAAAGGTACATTCCAATGCAAGATATGTATAAACTTTAGAAGGAAGTAAACAACTGATTTATGACAACAGATTTTCTATTATTTATGAAATGTATTTTGTATATTTTATGGAAATTGATAATCATAGGTAAAACGAAGAGTAATGTAATATTGCCATAGATGGTGTTCACTATTCTTTGTCATAGATGGGGTGCAATTAAAATATATCAATTCTCTCAAATTCTTGGCGGGCAATGTTCAGCAGCATCTCCATGAAGGATGCGTTAGTTTTTCGATTTATTTGTTTGAATATTTTCGCAATTCTTCACAATCTTCACTTAATATATTGTCATCCAGACTGAAGTGTTATTCAATAGAAAGAATACCAAGAAAAAGCGTAATTAGTGGCTAGTCTCTAGGCACAACATCCCACTTTTGTTTTGTGATTCTGAAGAGATACATACAAATTTAGTTAATAAAAACTTAAAAATATGCTTTTAAACAAAGGGCTGCAAAATTTTTTAGATATGGGGCAAATCGTTTGTAAAATTTTTGTAAAATATTGAAAATTCTGAGAAAAATCACTTCCTTATATTCATGGACTCTAAGGACGGTCTTAAATACATCGTTCGTGCAATTAAATTTATAAATTTTCATTCATTTCAGTAAGCGTTTATATGCCCGGGTAAAAATTAGATATCTGCTTTTCGTTTTAAACCTACCAAATGTTTAAAAACTCAAGAAAATGATTTTTTTGCACTTTTAATTAAATAAATGTTTATGTTCTCCTGAGTATCATTATTAAATAATATAATTTAGTGAGAAATAGAATTAAAACATGTTACACCGAAAGTAAAAAAAAAAATTTTTTCACCATTTTGCGGTCGGGGATTGAACTTGGTTCGCCTGGAACCTGACTCCAGCGCCTTACCTCTAGGCTACCGATGGACTTTATTAGAGATCCCTTTTTTGTTGTTTAAATATACTTCGGGTTGATTGTGACAAATCCACAGCGAAGTTCGATAAAATTGAATTTTTGTTTTGGTCTACAGCACCACCTACATGACTATAAACTATAATAAAATGAACAGCATATAAAATATGCATATAAACAAATAAATACTTTATATTATTTCCGCGAAATTTCTAATGATTTATAAAGCCGCCGAAGATCCATAAAAACTCAAGAAAATGATTTTTTTGCACTTTTAATTAAATAAATGTTTATGTTCTCCTGAGTATCATTATTAAATAATATAATTTAGTGAGAAATAGAATTACAACATGCTACACCGGAGTAAAAAAAAAAAATTTATTTCACCATTTTGCGGTCGGGGATTGAACTTGGTTCGCCTGGAACCTGACTCCAGCGCCTTACCTCTAGGCTACCGATATAATGGACTTTATTAGAAATCTCTTTTTTGTTGTTAAATATACTTTTGTTGTTAAATATACTTCTGGTTGAAATTTCCAGACCATTTTCTCAGTTTTTGGTCTTTTGACCAAGAGCTACATTTTGAGATATTTCCCAAGTCTGTATCTGCAGTACTTTCAGAGATGAAAGTAGGCTTCAGACGGACAGACGGACAGACGGACAGACGGACAGACGGACAGACGGACAGACGGACAGACGGACAGAGCCTCTGTATAAGCTTTTTTTTTTTGAAAAAGCTAAAAAATAGAAACAAAATGATATTAACATTATAATCAAATCAAATTTTGAAAGAAACGTTAATTTTTTAGCTTTTTCAAAAAAAAAAGCTTATACAGAGGCTCTGTCCGTCTGTCCGTCTGTCCGTCTGTCCGTCTGTCCGTCTGTCCGTCTGAAGCCTACTTTCATCTCTGAAAGTACTGCAGATACAGACTTGGGAAATATCTCAAAATGTAGCTCTTTGTCAAAAGACCAAAAACTGAGAAAATGGTCTGGAAATTTCAACCAGAAGTATATTTAACAACAAAAGTATATTTAACAACAAAAAAGAGATTTCTAATAAAGTCCATTATATCGGTAGCCTAGAGGTAAGGCGCTGTAGTCAGGTTCCAGGCGAACCAAGTTCAATCCCGACCGCAAAATGGTGAAATAAATTTTTTTTTTACTCCGGTGTAGCATGTTTTAATTCTATTTCTCACTAAATTATATTATTTAATAATGATACTCAGGAGAACATAAACATTTATTTAATTAAAAGTGCAAAAAAATCATTTTCTTGAGTTTTTATGAATCTTCGGCGGCTTTATAAATCATTAAGAAATTTCGCGGAAATAATATAAAGTATTTATTTGTTTATATGCATATTTTATATGCTGTTCATTTTATTATAGTTTATAGTCATGTAGTGGTGCTGTAGACCAAAACAAAAATTCAATTTTATCGAACTTCGCTGTGGATTTGTCACAATCAACCCGAAGTATATTTAAACAACAAAAAAGGGATCTCTAATAAAGTCCATCGGTAGCCTAGAGGTAAGGCGCTGGAGTCAGGTTCAGGCGAACCAAGTTCAATCCCCGACCCCAAAATGGTGAAAAAAAATTTTTTTTTTTACTTCGGTGTAACATGTTTTAATTCTATTTCTCACTAAATTATATTATTTAATAATGATACTCAGGAGAACATAAACATTTATTTAATTAAAAGAGCAAAAAAATCATTTTCTTGAGTTTTTAAACATTTGGTAGGTTTAAAACGAAAAGCAGATATCTAATTTTTACCGGGCATATAAACGCTTACTGAAATGAATGAAAATTTATAAATTTAATTGCACGAACGATGTATTTAAGACCGTCCTTATAGTCCATGAATATAAGGAAGTGATTTTTCTCAGAATTTTCAATATTTTACAAAAATTTTACAAACGATTTGCCCCATATCTAAAAAATTTTGCAGCCCTTTGTTTAAAGCATATTTTTAAGTTTTTATTAACTAAATTTGTATGTATCTCTTCAGAATAACAAAACAAAAGTGGAATGTTGTGCCTAGAGACTAGCCACTAATTACGCTTTTTCTGGTATTCTTTCTATTGAATAACACTTCAGTCTGGATGACAATATATTAAGTGAAGATTGTGAAGAATTGCGAAAATATTCAAACAAATAACTCGAAAAACTAACGCATCCTTCATGGAGATGCTGCTGAAAATTGCCCGCCAAGAAATTTGAGAGAATTGATATATTTTAATTGCACCCCATCTATGACAAAGAATAGTGAACACCATCTATGGCAATATTACATTACTCTTCGTTTTACCTATGATTATCAATTTCCATAAAATATACAAAATACATTTCATAAATAATAGAAAATCTGTTGTCATAAATCAGTTGTTTACTTTCTTCTAAAGTTTATACATATCTTGCATTGGAATGTACCTTTTTATGAAAGCATGAGGGTCAGAATTTCTCAAACGGATCACCTGAAATTGATGAAAATTCATTTTCTCTTGAAATTGGCTTTTTTCGATAGTGTTTATCATTCCTAAGGTAAATCCAAACTGAATTCGTTCAAAAATTTTTTTTGTTAATTTTATTAACAACTAAAGATTTTCATCATTTTTTTTTTTTTAATTAATTTCGGGTGATCCAATTTTTCGATTTTTATCTTTCTTGCGGCAATTGAATCGTCATTTAACATAGATTTATCATGATTTTTTCCGATCCGAAAACTTGCATTTTTATATAATATTTTCATATTTGTTTATAACAAATTGGTAAACAAATGTGTTCTCCACCATATTTTGACTAGAAAAAAAAACCACATATACTTCCTTCAATTCTCTTTAATATTCCGTTGAGAAAAAAAATGGATCGCATTTTGAAAAAGGGTTATTCGAGGGTAATCATAGTCGCGCGAGGTGCCAAAGTTACGGCGTTCTTTCGCGCGTATGTATTTATTCATCACCGCGTACATGTTTCTCACTATGTTAAAAGGATTTCTTGAGAAATTCTTGAGAAATTTCTTGAAAATTGAAATTCTTGAGAAACTTGAGAAATCCTTCTAACATAGCAGAAACATGTGCGCGGTGATGAATAAATACATACGCGCGAAAGAACGCCGTATCTTTGGCACCTCGCGCGACTATGATTACCCTCGAATAACCCTTTTTCAAAATGCGATCCATTTTTTTTCTCAACGGAATATTAAAGAGAATTGAAGGAAGTATATGTGGTTTTTTTTTTCTAGTCAAAATATGGTGGAGAACACATTTGTTTACCAATTTGTTATAAACAAATATGAAAATATTATATAAAAATGCAAGTTTTCGGATCGGAAAAAATCATGATAAATCTATGTTAAATGACGATTCAATTGCCGCAAGAAAGATAAAAATCGAAAAATTGGATCACCCGAAATTAATTAAAAAAAAAAAATGATGAAAATCTTTAGTTGTTAATAAAATTAACAAAAAAAATTTTTGAACGAATTCAGTTTGGATTTACCTTAGGAATGATAAACACTATCGAAAAAAGCCAATTTCAAGAGAAAATGAATTTTCATCAATTTCAGGTGATCCGTTTGAGAAATTCTGACCCATGAATAAATAGGTTTATTGCCACATTACTACAAGTTAGTGTTTGGAGTAATGGGAAGGCGCTAGGTCGGGGTGCGAAAAGACCAGGGTTCGATTCTTGATGAATTTTTTAAGTACTTTTTTTTAGCTTTTTTAGTTATGATGATTTATTTTAGTATAATAAACGAAGCCTGCGTTGATGATAAAATCTCAAAGCGGCGACTAATTAAAACCTTTGGGACATATTCAATTGTGAGCTATAACTCAATCTATAATAAGCTAAATAAGTCAAATCCGTTTTTAGCTAAAACTTTTATTTCACGTTGCATTGATTTAATTTTGTCATAATGCTGTATCCTAGTTTGGCCATGGAGATTCATAAGTATTACACTGACCAACGCTATATATAATTAATCTTGCAAAGTTTTTGTTAAAGGCTTATGTAGGTTATAAGTTGTGAGACTTTGCGTAATCTAAAACTTAACAAAGTATTTAACAAACACTACCAAAATCATCATAACTTAAAAAAAAATAGTACGCGGCCATCACCAGTATCGAGAACCCTGGGTCCTGTCGCACCCCGATCTAGCACCAACCCATTACTCCAAACACTAACTCGTAGGAATGTGACAATAAACCTATTTATTCATGCTTTCATATAAAGGTACATTCCAATGCAAGATATGTATAAACTTTAGAAGGAAGTAAACAACTGATTTATGACAACAGATTTTCTATTATTTATGAAATGTATTTTGTATATTTTATGGAAATTGATAATCATAGGTAAAACGAAGAGTAATGTAATATTGCCATAGATGGTGTTTACTATTCTTTGTCATAGATGGGGTGCAATTAAAATATATCAATTCTTTCATATTTTTGGCGGGTAATTATTGGTGTTGGTCTCATTGCGAAGTGGGGGTACTTGTGTGCGTGCACGTGCATATGGGTGATTGTCATGAAATGGGAGTTTTTGAGATTTGAACAAAAATTTGTGAACAAAAAAAAAAGTGCTGAAAAAAAATTTTCTCATGTGTTTTCAACATTATTTTGAAGTACTTTCTGTATATTTCCACATAAATACACACGAGGTATAGACAGTGAGAAGTTTATATCGAAAAGCCGAAATTATATGGCTTCGGAGGCGACAATTACGGTAGCGACATTTCATCGAAAAATCCGTCGCTTTCATGATCAATGAGAGCAAACAATTTTTCCGAAAATTTGCTTGCTCTACAAATGCAAACAAATATACCGAACCGAGTTAAAAGAGATTTGCAACACATATCACAACGAAAACACACATTACGGAGGCGACAGTTTTTTTTTCTTCGATAATTTTCTTGAGGGTTGCTCTCTTGTTTATAAATTGTTCACAGTCTAAACGTCCGGCGAGGATAAACATTCATAAAGAAACTTGTGACGATTCGTTTTCACTACTTAGTGCCACTTGACAACCAATTTGTCGTTGCGTGTGCGCTATTCTTATAGTTTTTATTGAAATTTGCAACAAACAACAGTCAGAATGTAAACACTGACATCTAACTAAGCAGGTATCCGCCCGCGTAATACATACCGGTGATCAGTTTCGGAACACTGCTGCTATCGTTTGAGACCCTAGGCGCGCGGCAATAATGCACTGTTTTTCCGTAAACGTAGTCCCGTGACGTAAAAGCGGAAAATGGACAGGTTACGGAGGCGACATTTTCGGTGGTCGAAGGGCCGCCATTTTGTTCAAGAGTGCTTGCCGCGGGAGGCGATGAAGGAGAGAATGTTTTATTACTGGATGGAGATTTTCACCCCAGAAAAAATTTGTTTGAGGCGTTGTAGCTAGAGAACAACGGCCAGCCAGCCACTACCCCCATTTCATGACAATCACCCATATATGCTATGGATAAACAGGTGCCTGTGTTTTTCAGTAGATGTTCTACATTTAAAGAAAAGTGAAGTGCGTGCATGATAATATTTTCTTTAAAAATAAAAAATAAAGTTAAATTGAAGTGTAAATAAATACAAAAGGCGCGGTAAGCTGAATTTTTAACAATAATGTATGTTTAAGTAAAATAATACACCTAATTCTGCTGTGCAAAGTGATTTTAGATTTGCCTCCAATCCATAGAAAAATGTTTAGATTCGTTTTACATAATTATATAGTGTTTACATGTGTGATGTGTTTTTTTTTTTTTTTTTTTCAATTTGACACTTTCGATTTATTGGCCTCGATTCCCAGATCCAGTGGGTCGGAAGTGAGTGCGGATTTGAGACTTTGCGATTCTCAAATCTGCAACCGCGAATCTCTCTTTGACATTTTCCGTGCTTTAAAAGTGTGATCCGCAACAAATTTTCTATGGATTTGAAACCACAAATGCGCCTAAGATAATCCGACATCAGGTATTTCATTAGCGGTGTGAGTCTTCACTCCGAATTTTTGATTGAATTGAATCCGCGACTGCGAATTTGAGAATCGCAAAGTGTCAAATCCGCACTCACTTCCGCGCCGTCGGATCTGGGAATGTCAATTACAATAAGTTTTTTTTGTAAATTCGTTCGAAAATATGCAAATACATTACTGCAAAAACCATTTAGTTACTGCTTAGATTTTTTCGATGGCGGAAAGAACACCATGAAAAAGCGTAATTAGTGGCTAGTCTCTAGGCACAACATCCCACTAGTTTATCTTTCGTCATAAGCGCTGAAGGCAAAAATGACTCAATCATTGGTTTTAATGGAGTATTAAGGGAGATATGGTGTAACGACAAAAAAAAATTTCTCTTTAAGTTTTCTTTTTAAATAAAAATTTAATGAAATATTAAGACTGTTATTAGAAATGAATTACTATTTGTTTAATAAAAATATAAATATTATTATCCCAGAGCAATGTTTTATATCAATATCCTATATTAAATGGAAAAGTTTAAATCCATGCAAAGGTAAATAAAAAAACGTCTTCATTCAACAAAAAAGTTCTATGAGGCAATTGGAACCGCCTTGTTCTTTTATTTTCCACCTGATCATTCAGCAACAAAGCTCTACACGAAACTTTAAACTTCAATTTCTTTTAAATAATGAGAATAAAACATAAAGTAAACTGTTATTTGGTGTGTTTTGCTTCAATTCTGCCGCAATCTTTTGTAACATGCCTAATACCATGTTCGCACTGAGCCGAAATTACATGATTTCGACTATTTTGTTGATTTCGCCCAAAATCACTTTCAAAATCATGTGATTTCCCATGTATTCTTGTGATTTCGAAATCATCTCAAACCTCGTAATTTTGCCAAAACGAAATCATGTCGAAGCCAATACTCAAACCTAAAAATCGAATTCAGCTCAATTCAGCACGCCTGTCAGCAGCTGACATCACGTCAGTTTGACACATTTTTATAACACAATTTTGATTTTGCACATTTTCACATTCTTCAAAATACAAAAACCCAAGATATATAAAATAAATAAGCTATGGGCTTTGTTATAAGAGGAATTGCTAGTGAAATTCGGGCAGAAAAAAACGAAGACGTGAGTAGTGCTAGAAAAAATTGTCAAACGAAATCATTTCAATCCAGTGCGAACATTCTAGCTAGGGTGTTTTCGAAAACGCATGACTGCGGTATCACTGCAACATTCAGCAATTGGAAGTATGTGGCTGAATATTGCAGTGATACCACAATCATGCATTTTCGAAAACACCCATAATTTCAAAATCACTTTCCGAAATCACTTAATTTCGGATTCTACATAGGGTGTTTTCGAAAACGCATGACTGCGGTATCACTGCAACATTCAGCAATTGGAAGTATGTGGCTGAATATTGCAGTGATACCGCAATCATGCATTTTCGAAAACACCCATAATTTCAAAATCACTTTCCGAAATCACTTAATTTCGGCTCAGTGCGAACATGGTATAAGTCATTTAGTACCGTCGCATACCGTTGAAGATTTTGTAAAAACACATGTTTGTTTTTTATTTGACGGCAAAAAAAATTTTTGAAATTCCGGCGGATACAGATTTTACTGCAAAAAAAACATTGTTTGCAATTGCCCTCACTGTCGAAACTCTGTATGGAAGATCCAGCATCAAAATATTTATTTATTTATTTATTTATTATAAGCCAAACAAATCAATATTAACGTTCGCTGTACTTCCAGTAGCAGCTTGCGACTCTTTCAACGAACGGTCATTTGCACATCTGGAAACATATAAAACAAATATATTATCTCGTATTCATACCTCAACCGTATAAGGAACGCAGAACTATAGTTTAAAAGTTAATATTATACTCACTGTTGCTCATACATCGTCTGTGTATCTTCAGAATCGAATCACTGGAAAAAGTGGAGGGTTGAAGCGTTCCTGTTCTTGATGCATTGGATGCCGATATAACAGTTGACCCTGAAGCAGAGCTCGGGGGTCGAAAAAAGACAGAAAACTGAATGCTTAGTGCAATCCCTGCACCCTGAATTATATACAAACCGTTTTGATGTGACTCTCTTTGTGTGATGTGACTCTCTTTGTGGGAAATGTATTAGACATAATCTTTATGAAACCGTGTGGAAAAAATCAGCTAGTTATTTGTAGTTTTTGTTCCTTTTTCACGCTAAAGACAAGGTTTTTTTTGTCGGACAACGTATATGGAATGTTGATTTTTTTATTATAAAAAGAAAAAAAAAAAGAAAAAAGAGGTTATGTATAAAATTTTTCCCTTCATGAAATAGACGACTTTGACTCGTCGGACGGCGAAATCGGCAAACAAATTTTGTCGGACACATATAATCAGGTGGTTATTAATAAATTTTTGGAAGCCCATAACTTAGCAGGTTTGGGGTGGTAGACATCTTTAACGGTCCAACATTTTTGTCGGGCGAGTATTGTTTCGCGCGTATCATCGCCATCTCATGCGGCTATGATTGTTAGAAAAACAGTATCTATAAATTTTTTGGGCACCATAAAAAGGTTGACTTTCGAGCAACCTGGAGGAAAAAAGCCCCGGTTTCATAAATTTTCGCAGAGCAAAAGATGGTAGACTAGGTGTCGTTAAACCACACAAAAAGTTTTAAGAGAGTATGTATAAATTTTTTTTTGTTCGCGGGCACTTAGTCTATAAAGGGCTAAAACTATCCCTACATCGGCTGAAAATATATAGGTTTCAAAAAAATGTTTTTTAAACTTTATGCTTAAAATTCGGTTTAATCATCTAAAATAAATAATTTTCAACCCTTAAGGGAGTAAAGAAGAATTTTAAACAAGGTTGATTGTTTTTTGCATTTCTTTTTGCTCCCTTTAAAATTAGGAAGTGTCTAAATCCACTGGAAAACGCGAAACGCAAAACGCGAAACGCGAAAACCCGGAAATTGATATATCCACACGCGAAAACGATATAATCGCCACGCGATTTCCGAATATCAGTCATTTCGAATATTTTAATTGTTGTCCGAATGATTTCTTGTAGAATTTGAACTACATATTTTAGATTAAGAAAAATAAAGGCGTATTTGGAAAAAGGCCTTTACAAACGTTGTAGCTATTTTGACAGCTACTTCCTAACCTTATAATTTTTTGACGGCTGTCATCAATTTTTTGTTAATTAAATTTTGTTAATAAAAATAATATTGATGACAACCGTCAAAAAATTATAAGGTTAGGAGTAGCTGTCAAAATAGCTACAACGTTTGTAAAGGCCTTTTTAACCGACTTCAAAAAAGAGGAGGTTACTCAATTCGACGTGTAGGTATTTTGTGGTCCTGTTCACGCATAACTTTGTAACCCAATAACTTTTTTGCTTTTTTTTTGGTTCATTTGAAGGGGGAGCTTCCCACGGTGGTCCCGTTAAATTTTTTCTAAATTCTGATAACGGAGTCCGAAGTTAGGCAGAAAAAACTGTTAAAATTCAACCTGTTAAAGTTCAACCTAAACATTTCATGGGCACCGCACAAATTACTTTATTGTTGTAAATCTGGCAGCAGGCCGATGGCGGAGTGGGTAGAGCGTCGGATCCTCAGCGTAGTGTGGCGTTTGCACGTTCGATTCCGGTCGGGGCAGCATTTTTGTTTTCTTTTTCTCTTTTTATTCTTTCTGAAATGATTTATTAACATATTGGTCAGCGGCCGATAGTACTTGACATAGCGCAAAGGGCCAGAGACAAGTATTCTTGTCTGTGGTATCTGTGGGGTGCGAGTTCGATCCCAAGGGCTCACGGTGCTTTCTTTTCTATATATCGACAAAATAATTATTTTTTAATTTCCTTCCTAGAATTTTGTTCCATATTAAACAAGTTTCGACGTGAATGCGTCTGTAAATTTGCTTCCAGAACAAAAGCCGATAAGAACGAAATTATGGCGAAATTTCCAGCTCAAAAAACTATTGTTTATATCGAATAAATAAATATACCATGACGTGGATGAAGAATCAAAGAATTTTATTGTTTACATTTAATTTCCCCGATATCAATGGCAACTTAACTTTTTATATGCCTTATATGTATTATATTGATCTGTATGTGTGTATAGTGTAAACAAATCTTGCAACTTGATTTTGACCCAGTTCCATATAACCGATCAACTGCAAATTTTGCACATACATATAGTTCGCATGACAATACAATCTGCAATCAAATTTTGCAATTGCGCTCCCCGACCCCAGACATGGGTATCAAATGAAAAGGTGTGACAAGTAGAATACACTTCGCTATGTGGCGTCGTAAAAACGTAGGCTCCTTGCAATGACAGGCAATATTAAAAAATGAATGGACTAAAAAGCACGAAATAAAAAAAAATTTTAAAAACCGACTTCAGAAAAAATCCATTCCGGCGATGCACAAAAAAGGATGAAATAATTGTTTGTAATTCTTAACAACATCAATCCAATAAGAATGGATCTAGAAAGAAGAATCACTTTTGAAGACGGTGCCAGGTAGTAGTTGACTTTGATTGCACTAACTCTTGCTTCGGCAATTGTTTACATCACCCACATGTGTTAGCACCGTCTTCAAAAGTGATTCTTCTTTCTAGATCCATTCTTATTGGATTGATGTTGTTAAGAATTACAAACAATTATTTCATCCTTTTTTGTGCATCGCCGGAATGGTTTTTTTCTGAAGTCGGTTTTTAAAATTTTTTTTTATTCCAAATACGTCTTTATTTTTCTTAACCTAAAATAGTTCAAATTCTACAAGAAATCATTCGGACAACAATTAAAATATTCGAAATGACTGTTGTTCAGAAATCAATTCAATTTCCAGATTTTCGCGTTTCGCGTTTTGCGTTTCGCGTTTTCCAGTGGAGTTAGACACTTCCTTAAAATTAATTGGCTCCCTAAAAGATTGTATGGGACGACGAAATCAGGTAATTGGCTAGGTGGCCATAAAGGGTGCCAATACCATGCTCGAATAGACTGGCTCTCGTTCTCATAAGTAAAGCCACTCGCGTAGGTAAAGCTTCATTGGATGTGGTTGGCGGACTGCTTGGTAAAACAATACTTGGGTTTGGAATAGTCTATGCCGATGCGGATGCAATTATTAATGATCATGAATGTAGCGGGAGCGGAGCATGCATACAGCTGGTGACATATCCAAGCGTACATGGGTTCAATTCGTTGATAAATAATATAGAAGTGTGTGTATTCAAATGCGACCTGACGGAATATTCCATGAATGGAATGCATGCCACGCAAAGGTCGGGCTACTTTTAACTTTTTCTGTATTGCCGCATGCGAAATAGCACACACAAGTATGCACAACAAACACATGTACCTTGCATGCACTCCTTACTTAGATTTTCGGGCTATGTGTGAAAGCCGGGACGGAAAAAAACCATGCAGTTTTATGACAGAGGAAATTCGCCGCATATCATGAAACCTCTGAATGCAATGCATGTACGCTTGAGGCGAATATTTAGATTTTCGTGCCTGTGGCGGTAGCATCTATTGCCTGTGGCGGAAGCGTGTGGCGGAAGCGTGTGGCATGCGCATTTATATGCTATACGTACCAGGTGCACCGCGTGTATGCTTTTAAGAAAATTAGCCAACAAAATTATTTTTACTCGGTTACTAGGTTTTAATGTAAATAGGAATTCATAAATATACATATTTTCAAATAGTATTTGTATCAAGTCCGTCAGTAGATTCGTCACTATTCTTCCGGTATCTGTCGTTGGCCTGAATTTTCTCAAAGTGTGGTCTTAAGCACGCTCATTTTGGTTCCGAGTTACATGGAAAACTACTATTTTTTTGGATTCCGAAATTTTTTTCTTAAAAAGTCATAAGGTCGATTTTAACAGTTTGCTTTCCGCAAATGAGTTGGATGACGATGTGGCACGGTTTTACAACGTACTATACGAAGCCTTCGTTTCTTGCGTACTTTATGAGCGCCAAAAATTTCCCAGTTCTTCTCCACCTTGGTTCAATAATGAGCTTAAGTATTTGAAAAATCAGAACAATAGACTCTGGGAAACCTACTTAAAGAGAAAGGACTCTCCGCTATAACCGGTTTCAGTCACTTTTTTACGCTGTATAGTGAATATCTTAGCAGTATGAATGATAAAGTGTTTACTGATCCTAGGAACTTCTTTAAATTTGTAAACTCTAAGAAAAAAGTTGATAACTACCCTAATACTATGCAGCACACGAACTGGTCTAGCTGCTCTGAGTCGCATGCGATTTCTAACATGTTTGCGTCATTCTTTCATCAATCTTTCTCACTTTCTGACTTTCAGCCTAATGACAATAATTTCCGTCACATAATTCCTAACCGAGAGGCACATTTTTTACCTCTCTCAATTACCAATCTGGCCCCGACGGTACTCCTGTAATGAGAATCTAAGGTTGGTTGCCCGAAGAAGCCAACCTCATACTCCCACACAAAAAAACAAACAATTTAGACAACACCGTTTACCACAGTAATCCATCTCATCCAAAAATCATCCAGGCGGTACCCCGGGGCTCCAAAGAAAAGCTGGCTCGCCGGAGGGTCGTGGTATAGTGAGACTCCAGAGGTACCACCTACACCTGTGCACCACCACTTACCTGCACGTGAGCGTCCCCCATCCGAGCGGACGCTGGGTACTTAAGAGCACCTGTAAAAAAAAGGGGGTCGGGAGAAGATCTCCCGCTGCTATGCCATTGCAGGGAGTTAGTAACACTTCAACCTAGGAAAATTTTGTCCTTATAAATCAAGACTTCCAAGGAATTATAAAACCAAAAAAAAACAATTTATTTTAGTAACTTCAATATTAACAGCATCAACAAGTTAATGTATCAAAAACGAGGAAACATTTATTGCCTATAAGGCAAACTGATCAGTTGGCCTTTTCCAATAGGGTATACATTGTGAATAATGATTTCCTTATTTAGGAAAACAATAAAAACTTCTAGGTACATTATATTCAATGAAACGTTACGTTCTGTAAATGATAAGAAAAGTACCAACAAAAACCTGCGATTGTAACTAAATATAACTGAAATGCAATTCTCTATTTTAATTGGAAGTAAGATTATATGTAACGACAATTCTTAACCTACGGTTATTTAGTGTCAAATCAGTATAAATTACTTATTTTTTTTAAAATGAATTAAGTACAAATCTACTATCTACGTAATTTCCAAACTCATATATGTATGTAATATTACACATTTTCAAAATAAAACATTCTAGCGCTAGCAAACATCAACGGTCATTCTTTGATATGCCGCCTCCTTCAGGACAAGGCCTTAGAACCCGGAGAGTTCTGAGGGTGTTTTTTTCTTTCTTCCTTTTCGTTTAATTTAATAATTTCCTTTATTGTTTTCGCGCGAAACGAGTTTCGTGCAGCTTGTTTGTTTCACCCGGGTAATAAGAGTCAAAAGTACTTACAGTTTGGTTCTTGGTACCATTATTTCCTGCAGAACAACTTAATGTGACAATGCGTTGCCAGAATTGCCACCAGTCCTTCCAATTTCTCCGGTTAACAGTCGTCTTCCTGATTCCTTTTCTTCACCTCTTTCACTTGTGATTGAAACGTATAGCTTAAACAGCTATTACGCTTGAACTCCAACGCAACTGTCCAACTTATATTCTTCACACCCACACCACTGACATTTCTCCGCCAACCTCAACTTTTCCAAAAAAATAGCTGAATCTGTCGGTCCTCTGGTCAGTCGCCTCCGTGGTTAAACGATTTCTGCATGCTTTGAACTGGTCAGTAACATAAGTCCATAAAACGGGTTATAACCCAATGCCTGGTTCAGCCTGGTCCAGCAGCATGCGTATAATCCTTCGGTAGTAGATGAACGGCAGCCCAAGTGTCGAAAAAAAGTCCAGAATTATATTATATAAGCAATACTCCAACTTTCTTTGATACGAAAGCAAGCTATCGATCTGGCCCAGAAAAGCTAAGTCCTTCTCCCGTCTTTATTTATTTTTTAAAAAGAACTTCCGACACTACTTTATTTGGCTTCAAAAATTAACTTAACCGAAAACGTTCTACTCAAAACACTTACTACCGCCTGACTTCCAAAAATTTTTTCTTTTCTCCTTTTATTTTTTTCCTCGCCTTCTCAATTTTCAAAAAAATTTTATTTTTTTTTTCCGACGTGTTCATTTTTCCAGAGTGGCGACAAGGTAGTTGTACGTAAGGGGATAGGGGATAGGCCCGCCGTTACAATCCCTCGGCTCCACAAAACCGACTAGCGAGGGAGTGAGGAGCCGAAAAAAACCAAAACGGCCTCAGTTTTATATGATGTTAAGCCCCGCTAATAAGGCTGAAGGTGTGGCTCGACCCATGACCCTGAGATTAAGAGTTCTGTGCTCCAGCTATTGAACAAGCCGGGCACTAGGGACCTACAAGAACGCTATAAAAGAAGAGAAATTTAGAGAGGTTAGAAATCCAAAGGAGTTGTTACGGTCCGCCGGGTGTCCTCGGCAGAAGTTAGTCAATCTCCCGGAGGGTACGGTCGAGGACCAAGGACCCGGCCGCAGGCAATACCATATTGTCCCCTTCCGAATCCTTATAATCCTTGACCCCACCGCTCGCCAACATCAACTTTCGATCCATCGGGTTGAATCTCCAGCAATACCACATTACCTTCGACTCAATCCGGTGGATCGCCAGAAGATGTTTCGCCGATTGAGATTCACCGTATCTGTCCGAGGGGGATAGAAATTGTAAACGGATTATGCAGCAAGACGTCACCGCTTACTGAGATCCTAGGTCGCATAATTCCTAAGATCTCGCACTGTCCGGTCTCTCCGCCACAATGGACTGAGAGCAAAGGCTACCGTCCACGCGAACAGGCGGGTGCGATAAACCGAGGGGACCATGCCTCCGTAGGGAACCGGTCTGGCAGCCCCTGGTAGTCCACAACAAAAACTTAGCCCCAGACGACCAAGAACACAAGGAGGTGTACCACCGCTAGGGAAGCTACCTAAGCGGCTTAAGGCACCCTGTCAGTTAACCGGTGAAGCCGGCGAGATGCCTTATTAGGGCTACTCAGAGATGTGCTTTCGTTCGGCGTGGTTTCACTACCTATGTATGTCCTTAGCGTGATAAATACCTATGGATTTGCCTTGCATATCCTCCAGTTCGTATTGGCTACCACCAACCTTTCTTACTATTCTTGCTTTAGCAAACTTATCAGCCAATTTGGCACTGAACCGCATTGCTTTGTTACTGATTGGGAAGGTTCGTCTGAACACTTCTTGACCAGGTTGAAAATTGGCGACATTACAACGCAGGTTGTAAGTTTTTTTATGCCTGGCGTATGCTGCGGAGAGGTTCTGTTCCACACGCTCGCGAATCAATTGTTGTCGGTCTGTAGCGGCCACAACATCTATGTCTCCATCCTGTAGAGCTCGCAACTTTTCCAGGATTGGATAAGCTGATCCGTGTAAGATCATGTGATACCCAAAGAGGGATTGATACGGTGATATGCCAATTGATTCATGTTGGGAGCTGCGAAAAGCGCACTCAATGTCTGATAAATGTTTGTCCCAATCGCGGTGGTCTTCTTTAAGGTAGGATCGAATGGCAGCCAGGACTGACCTGTTAACACGTTCTGAGGCATTAGGATGCGGTGAGTATACGGCCGTCCGTAAATGTTTCACGCCATACTCGTTCATCAGCCTAGCGAATTCTTTCGACACGAAAGGCCGTCCATTATCCGAGAACACCACCTCGGGAACTCCGAAGGTATGGAATATGTGGTGTTCCAGGAAGTCTATGGCGGAACTGGCTGTTTCAGCCTTCACCGGATGGAGAAAACTGAATTTGCTAAATCCGTCTAATACCACAAATATGGCTGTGTGGCCTTTCCTAGTTCGCGGATATGGGCCCATGAAGTCCACATATAAGAATTGGAAGGGTTTAGAAATTTTCATCTGGTCACCCATAGGTGGTCTTAGGACATGGTTCGGCGCTTTAGTTGATTTGCAGATCTCGCATTTAGAAATATATGCTCTAACCTGAATTGCCATGCCAGGCCAAAAATACTTCGTTCGTAGCTTGGCCAACGTTTTCGCTACCCCGCTATGAGCTGATTGAGGAGGCAAGTGGGCCGATTCAATGAGAGGGATTGTTGATTCCTGGGGAACCCATAACTTCCATGCAAGATCGTCAGCAACAGGGTCTCCTGTACGTGGGAATGTGCGATGGAAAACATACCCATCCGCGACACGCAAGTCTGGCAGCCGCGGCGAGCATTTCAGGATCTGTTCACGCAGTTGTACATATTCAGGGGATTTGAAGGACGGGGAGTCCAAGTCCACATCTTGACAAACAGACAATTCATCGACGCCGTGCAGGCGCGATAAGGCATCAGGGACTACATTTTGACTGCCTTTGCGGTGTTCGATTTTGAAATCGAACCCCTGAAGCTTTAAACTCCACCTTGCTAATCTGCCGTTGAGCTCCTTCTGGCTCATGAGCCATTTCAAACTTGCATGATCAGTAATGATCGTGAAAGCCTGACCCTCCACATAAGCTCTAAACTTTTTTACACTCAGTACGGCTGCGTAGCATTCAAGCTCAGTGATGGTGTAGTTCCGTTGTGCCCCATTCAACTTTTTGGACATATAAGCAATCGGATGTTCTCCTCCATCCATGTCCTGTTGAAAGAGCACACTACCTACACCAGTCCTGCTGGCATCGCACTGAATGAAGAAAGGCCTAGAGAAATCTGGAGTTACTAATAGAGGAGCTTTAGTCATCAGCTCTTTTAAAGTCTCGAACGACTGCTGAGCCTCATCATTCCAGCTAAAAGTTTTAGACTTCAAACAATCCGTGATTGGAGAAGCCACGCTAGCATAATTGGGTATGAAACGCTGATACCATCCGGTCATACCCAAAAATCTCCGGGTCTGCTTATGAGACTTCGGAGTCGGGAATTCCGTGATGGCCGTCACCTTATTAGGATCTGTTTTCAGAGTCCCATCACCAATTATGAAGCCGAGATACTTGACTTCAGTCACGCAAAATTTGCTTTTAGCCAAATTGAGTGTTAGTCCAGCACGACGGAGACAGCTGGCGACTTCGTCCAGGAGTCGCAAGTGGGATTCAAAGTCAGGTGAAACTATAAGAAGGTCGTCCAGATAAACAAAGACGTTCTCACGTAAATGGCCCGGGATGGTTTTGTCCATCAAGCGACACATGCGCTGCGGGGCATTGCATAAGCCGAAAGGCATGACTGTGAACTGGTACAGCGGACGACCTGGGACAGTGAAAGCTGTCCTCTCTCGCGACTTCATCTCAAGAGGGATTTGCCAGAAGGCGTCCTTCAGATCCAAACTTGTAATGAACTTGGTGTCTTGAAGGCGACCAAGAAGTCCATCTATATGAGGGAGAGGGTAGGCGTCTTTAACAGTGACACTGTTTACCTTGCGAGAGTCCAGACACAGGCGGACCTTACCTGGTTTCCGAACTAACACCACTGGAGAATTCCAGGGACTGTTTGATGGCTCAATCACCCCCAGAGCCAGCATCCTGTCCAACTCGCCATACATCAGTTGTTGTACAGCGGGTGAAACCGGATAATGCCTCTGTTTAATAGGAACTGAGTCACCAGTGTCGATGATGTGTTCTTCGAGGTTAGTCTTTCCCAGTCCTAAGACTTCGAAAGAGGGAAACCTGGCCTTAACACGCTCCAACCGTTCGCATTGCAAGGACGTTAAGTCGTGCATTCTAGCAGGTGCGGAAGGAGCCTTTATCTCGCAGACTAACTGAGGAGCGATACCAAAAAGATCCCAAAAATCCATTCCGAGATACAGTCTCTGTCTGAGACTGGGCGCCACATAGATGGTTACTTCGTGGGTCTGGCCTCCGAAGGAGACTGGAGCCTTGATATAACCTTTGATTCTCTGTGGAGCCCCGTCAGCAGTTTGCACACAAGTCTGCAAAGAGTAGACTGTAACTTCGGGATGATCTTCCAGAAAGGATTCGGCATCCCTTCCCAGACAGCTAACGTTGGCACCACTGTCCAATAAACCTTTCACCTCTTCGTTACATAATGTGATATTTACAAAAGGACGGTTATCTGACAAGTCAGAGACGATTGCAGAAATAACTTTCTGCGAAAGTTGTCGCTTCTCCTTTGCTCGCATCCTAATTTTGGGAGGAGTATTACTGGAGTCCACCAAAGGCGGCTCCGAAAAGATGCGGTTACGAGCGGAGACATATCTCTTCCAACGGGAAAAAAAAAGAAAGTTTAACCTCTTCGGAGGGAAAAGATGGAAGAGCCTCGGGTGACGTATAGTCAGTTATAATTGACGCATTGGGATATAGGGAGTCCGTTGAAGGTACGGGCGAAGCTAGTTCGAGCGCGGGCTCCCGTTCGGCCTCGCACTCTGTATCCGGTTTCCCTGACATATTGGACATCTGGGTGTAACTACTCCTGGCCTACCACACCGGTAACAAAACAGGTTACGCGTCGCCGAGGGGCAGTCCATGAAAGGATGTCCCGGTTGCCGACAATTCCAACAAGGCAAGAGTCGTTGTCTAGGGGTAGAGTTTGTAACGTTGACTTCATGAACGGCGGGAGAGTCCGTGGTATGATCTAATTGAAAATCGTTGTCTAATTGAGGCTCGGAGTTTAGGTATGTCGTATCAACTTCATGAACTTTTAGGGTGGGTTTTCTTTCCTGCCTCTTCATGGCTTGCCACCGTTCTGCCCTGACACATACCTCTCGCAGCTGACGCATGTCTGTAATTTGCTGCCCAATTACCACCGATCCCAAAGATGAATTTAAGTTTTGTATCACTATATCCACCAAGTCAACCTCGGACATGGGGTTGGACAGCTTGTTAAATAGAGTGGTCATCTTGGAAACGTACTCATCAAAGGTATCGTGATTTTGCTTAAGTTCTAGCATAAGTTTAATCACTTGGAAGTCGGTATCCCTGCATCTAAATTGTAATAGCAAGTGAGCCCTGAAATCTTCCCATTCTGGATCAGTAACTTGTCGCCGAAATTGGTTCCAATACCATTCGTCAGCCCGCCCCGTAAGCAAAGCGGACACATTCTTGCTTAGTTCCGACTGACTAACCAACTCATCTTTGGCTTTTAATTCCAGCCGGTACACAAAATCTTCCGCTGATAAATCGCCGACCTGTCCCGAAAACTTAATGTTCCATCCAGGCACTGGTGAACGTCGTCTAGACGCTTCCCTAGGCATGGCAGGTGACACTTGTATGGCCTGAACTGGATCGGGCGTCGACCGACTTGTTTGTAGCGTTCGTAATTGTTCCAAATCACTCTGTAATTTGGCTATTTGTTCGAGTACCGAAGGGGCTGAGTCTTCCGGGTTTCCATCGCCTTGACGACTGGTGGAATTAGTCCCCTCTCCACCTTCGCCTACTTCCGCCCCCGTGGAAGTATCCTTTCCCCCTCTTAAAGTTGGCATTTTGAAAGTATTCAAAATATTACCAAAAATTAAACAACCGGAATAATATTCGCCCTCACGCAATCAACCACCTTACTAAAAATCAACAAAATATCTAATCCTACTGAACCTAATCGAAAATAAAATTGGGAACAAAAATCTTAAATTAATAGTACGCTACCGACGTTGCTTTCTCGATGCAAAAAAAACCTAATCCGGTACAATATAATATGGCTGCAGCGGTACGATCTCTCTCGCCCCGAAAAATATTGGCGGCCGAAGTCGACGGTGGCAGTCAGTGGTGGCTCCAGCTCCTACTATCTAGACTTCAACTCCGTACTGGCTCGACGACCTACAGATCGTGAGACCAGACATTTAAACCAGACTCTAAACGATCTACACTGCTCGAAAAAAAATCTAAAGCCACCACCAGGAGTGCCATCGATGACCCCGGATGCACCTCAGGCTAACACCACTCATACTCAAACCAGGGCTCAAAGAGGGGAAGGGGCTAGAAGAAGTAGCGCCATCCTCCCCAAAAGAGACCCAGTTCCATACCCAGCCCTCCAACAAGGGACACCCACATGCAGATTCGTAAAGGAAGCTTCTTCCCAAAATAAAAAGAATTTGGAAATCTATCCGCTGTCCATCCACGACTGAGGCGCAACTCTGCATGCCTTCAGGAAGGATGGATCAGCAGAGCAGAAATGAAACGGAAAAAACGTTAAATAAGGTCCGAATAAGTTGCAGGAAGGTTCCACTGGGCGCAGTGCCAGGCGATGGCGCCTGTTAGCCAGACGGAGCCAGCGGAACATCCCCAAAACCCACCAGGCAAAAAAAAATAAAACAAAAAAATAATAGTTGAGAGATAACCCTGACCCTAGTCCGACGCAGTGGCAGGCGATATCACGTCTGATACCAGAGACGCCGAACTAAAAGCTGGGTGTTCAATCACCGCTGGCCTCATCTTCCCGCATAGCCAAGCGATATCCCACTTGTTAGCAAGACGGGTAGGTGAGGACAGGGCTCGAAGTCAGGAAAAACCAAAAGTGGAAGAAGCTACCGCGGTAGAAATTTGCCGAAAGGTGAAAACAAAATAAAATAAATTAATAATTTAGACGGAAAAGGTAGGGACTAAAGCTTCGCGGTACTGCCTTAGCCCCGACGAGCCAATTACGTAGTGGTGATGCACTTCGATCTAATATAAAATAAAAATCCAGCCGTGAAGGCATTCGTGGTAAGACGAACCTACCGAAAGAATTTCGCCATTAAATCAAAATGTCCGTGCAGGACTGTTGAGGGCATTAAAACCCTCGTTGGGCGCCATTTGTAATGAGAATCTAAGGTTGGTTGCCCGAAGAAGCCAACCTCATACTCCCACACAAAAAAGCAAACAATTTAGACAACACCGTTTACCACAGTAATCCATCTCATCCAAAAATCATCCAGGCGGTACCCCGGGGCTCCAAAGAAAAGCTGGCTCGCCGGAGGGTCGTGGTATAGTGAGACTCCAGAGGTACCACCTACACCTGTGCACCACCACTTACCTGCACGTGAGCGTCCCCCATCCGAGCGGACGCTGGGTACTTAAGAGCACCTGTAAAAAAAAAGGGGGTCGGGAGAAGATCTCCCGCTGCTATGCCATTGCAGGGAGTTAGTAACACTTCATCCTAGGAAAATTTTGTCCTTATAAATCAAGACTTCCAAGGAATTATAAAACCAAAAAAAACAATTTATTTTAGTAACTTCAATATTAACAGCATCAACAAGTTAATGTATCAAAAACGAGGAAACATTTATTGCCTATAAGGCAAACTGATCAGTTGGCCTTTTCCAATAGGGTATACATTGTGAATAATGATTTCCTTATTTAGGAAAACAATAAAAACTTCTAGGTACATTATATTCAATGAAACGTTACGTTCTGTAAATGATAAGAAAAGTACCAACAAAAACCTGCGATTGTAACTAAATATAACTGAAATGCAATTCTCTATTTTAATTGGAAGTAAGATTATATGTAACGACAATTCTTAACCTACGGTTATTTAGTGTCAAATCAGTATAAATTACTTATTTTTTTTAAAATGAATTAAGTACAAATCTACTATCTACGTAATTTCCAAACTCATATATGTATGTAATATTACACATTTTCAAAATAAAACATTCTAGCGCTAGCAAACATCAACCGTCCTTCTTTGATATGCCGCCTCCTTCAGGACAAGGCCTTAGAACCCGGAGAGTTCTGAGGGTGTTTTTTTCTTTCTTCCTTTTCGTTTATTTTAATAATTTCCTTTATTGTTTTCGCGCGAAACGAGTTTCGTGCAGCTTGTTTGTTTCACCCGGGTAATAAGAGTCAAAAGTACTTACAGTTTGGTTCTTGGTACCATTATTTCCTGCAGAACAACTTAATGTGACAATGCGTTGCCAGAATTGCCACCAGTCCTTCCAATTTCTCCGGTTAACAGTCGTCTTCCTGATTCCTTTTCTTCACCTCTTTCACTTGTGATTGAAACGTATAGCTTAAACAGCTATTACGCTTGAACTCCAACGCAACTGTCCAACTTATATTCTTCACACCCACACCACTGACATTTCTCCGCCAACCTCAACTTTTCCAAAAAAATAGCTGAATCTGTCGGTCCTCTGGTCAGTCGCCTCCGTGGTTAAACGATTTCTGCATGCTTTGAACTGGTCAGTAACATAAGTCCATAAAACGGGTTATAAAACCCAATGCCTGGTTCAGCCTGGTCCAGCAGCATGCGTATAATCCTTCGGTAGTAGATGAACGGCAGCCCAAGTGTCGAAAAAAAGTCCAGAATTATATTATATAAGCAATACTCCAACTTTCTTTGATACGAAAGCAAGCTATCGATCTGGCCCAGAAAAGCTAAGTCCTTCTCCCGTCTTTATTTATTTTTTAAAAAGAACTTCCGACACTACTTTATTTGGCTTCAAAAATTAACTTAACCGAAAACGTTCTACTCAAAACACCTACTACCGCCTGACTTCCAAAAATTTTTTCTTTTCTCCTTTTATTTTTTTCCTCGCCTTCTCAATTTTCAAAAAAATTTAATTTTTTTTTTCCGACGTGTTCATTTTTCCAGAGTGGCGACAAGGTAGTTGTACGTAAGGGGATAGGGGATAGGCCCGCCGTTACACTCCCCTGCTGTCCTTAAGTCCTGTGCGGAGATTCTCCAGTCTCCACTTAAGACCCTTTTTGAAAAATCCCTGGATAAAGGGTACTTCCCTGCTCTTTGGAAAAACTCGTTTATAATTCCTATCCACAAAAGTGGTAGCAAGAACGAAATATCGAATTATAGGTTAGTTGCGAAGTTGTCTGCTATACCGAAACTTTTTGAATCAATTATCTGTTCTGCAACCGTTCCTATCTGCAAGAGGCTCGTCTCAACGAATCAACATGGTTTTCTTGCAGCTCGTTCTACTACCACCAATTTTCTTGAGTTCACTTCTCATGCCGTAGAGGGCTTCGTTTCCGGTTGTCAAACTGATTGTGTTTACACTGATTTTAGCAAGGCATTTGACAAGCTCTGCCATTCCATTATAATTCTGAAATTAAGAATGTTCGGCTCTTCGCAAGCCCTTCTAGTATGGTTCCAGTCTTACTTAGCTGACCGGACCTACCAAGTTCTTTTTCGTGGATCTAAATCAGTAAACATTGAAGCGACATCCGGTGTCCCTCAAGCAAGTCATCTTGGCGCTCTTATCTTTATCTTATCAATTGATGACATTGTTCCCTTGCTAAGACACTGTAGAATATTTATTTACGCTGATGACATCAAATTGTATCGTCACATAAGAGTATTGAAGATTGCAAACTTTGCAAGTTGACCTTGATACCTTTTACTCTTAGTGTGCTAACAACAACCTGGTTGAGACGTGGTCCTATATTTGTCAACGACACCTTTTCTAAAGAGGGTATCCCACGTGTTATTTTGTTAAAGATCTCGGGATCAGAGTTGATAGTAAG
Organism: Thereva unica; assembly: GCA_949987705.1. NCBI lineage: Eukaryota > Metazoa > Arthropoda > Insecta > Diptera > Therevidae > Thereva > Thereva unica. The sequence continues at coordinate 40,883 of CATLJY010000496.1, read as the reverse complement.
CTGGAGTTTTCCACACACGTCACTATACCTCTTCCAGAGGTAGTTTAGTCCTGGGTTTTCTAAAAAGGCGGTCCTAAGAATTTAATAACCTCTTGATCACTAAACACCTTTACATTTCTCTTGTCAGACCATTACTCAAATATGTGTACCAGGTTTGGTCTCCTCACTACTCTTCGCATGTTAGAACTATTGAATCGGTTCAACGAAGGTTCGTTAGAGTCGCACTGAATCATTTTCATTGGGAAAACCCATTATTGCTTCCATCATATGAATCCCGGCTTAAGTTACTCAACTTAAGCTCTCTTCACAAGCGTTGTGAGGTGGCCGATGTTGTATTTGTTCATCAGCTCCTTAATGGAAAGGTTGACTCTGGTTTTCTAAGTCGTCATACGTCGTTTAGAGAGAGTCGTTATAATCTGAATAACGTAAACTCTACAAGCGACCCTGAAAGATGTTACCAACTGGAACGGGAATACTCCCAATTACACCGGGAGGTAAAGAGAAGTGTCCGGCGTGATAAAAGGCAGAAGAGAAACGAGCTCGCAGAAAAAGCGGAAAACGCGGCAAGGTGCTGTACCAAATTACTAGACAGCCGACGGGAAAGCACTCTACTAAAAAGCATGCAGTTAAGAGTGCGGATGGAAGGTTGCTGTGCAGTGACGAGGAGCAGCTCCAAAGATGGAGAGATTACATCTTCGCCGCCCTGAATGGTTCATTTACACAGGAACCTGGGGAAACCAGCAACAATGCACAGCCAATAAGAATTACCACCAGGGCCCCATCCAAGGCGGAAATAGTAACCGCACTTCATGCGATGGCCAATGGTAAAACAGGTGGAAAAGATGACATCCCGCCAGAATTGTTGAAAGCCGATTCAAGCCTCATAGCAGATGCGCTTCAGCCAATCCTGGAAATAGCATGGAACACCTGTACCTTTCCGGAGGATTGGACGGAAGGTATCGCAGTCAAAATACCAAAAAAAGGGGACCTAACGATATGTGACTACTGGAAAGGCATCTGTTTACTATCTATAGTGTGCAAAATTTTGTGCCATATAGTAATATAGGAAAAGTGAGGCAGTAGACCGAACGCTTAGGATACAGCAGGCCGGATTCAGGAAGGGCCGCTCATGTATTGATCATATCAACACCTTACGAATAATAGTGGAGCAGTCTACTGAATTCCGATCCCCCCTTTACCTTGCTTTCGTAGATTATGAGAAAGCGTTCGCAAAAACATGATTAACAATTTGGCAACAGAAAGTAGTCCAGCAGGCTTAAGGCTAAATCCAACTAAAACTAAAGAAATACGGATAAATGCAAACAGCATTGAACGAACAGAGCTGAATAACCGTGACGTGGAACTGGTAGATAAATTCTGCTATCTCGGTAGTATTATTACCGAAAATGGCGGTGCAGAAGAAGATGTCAGTTCCAAAATAAATAAATCACGAGGCGCATATGCATGCCTGTTCCGCATATGGCGATCAACGGAGATCTCAACTAACACCAAATTACGGCTGTTCAACTCCAACGTTAAGGCAGTACTTTTGTAAGGTTGCGAAACATGGAAAGTCACCCAATTCATCACAGGGCGCCTACAAGTCTTCATCAACAGATGCCTGCGTCGTATTCTAAAAATCCGCTGGCAGGATAGAATTTCAAACGAAGAACTATGGCGCCGTGCCGGCCAAGAAAGGATAGCCGACCAAATCAGGCGAGGGAAATGGAATTTGGTTGGCCACACCTTGCGACGCGAAAACGAAAATTTAGCCAAACAGGCCCTTGACTGGAATCCGCAAGGATCCCGTCGAGTAGGACGACCTAGAACAACGTGGAGGAGAACCCTACTAGCAGGAGCCGCAACAACTGGGAGATCCTGGTCGGAGCTGAGAGCTGTCGCGCAAAACAGAGTCCGCTGGAGGGCAACTGTTTCCGTCCTATGTCCCATGAGGGATTAAAGGAGCGCAATGATGATGATGTTATAATCTGAGAGATCCACCTCTTTTACAAATCAACTTTTCTAACACGAATAACGGCAGATTTGAACCAGTCAATCGTATGTTCATTAATGTGAAGAACAATATTAATATGTTTACCGCGAATATCAGTAAAGATATCCTTAAAAGGAGTCTTTTCAATCGCTTGTGACCGTTTAGATATGTTTCCTTTTGGTTGCGTGGGTTACATGTAATTTGGATGTTTTTTAACTTTATTATTGCATGCTTAGTTGTCCTCATCTTAGCGCTTGGTTGTGCTACGTAGGTAAATTTTTCTTGGCCAAGCTGAGAAGTGCGCCTTCTGTTCTAGAAGGGCTTACCCTATTATTAGGATACTGTCCTCAACCAAACATTGAAGAGGGTCCCTTATCTCTCCCATAATCTTATATCCTTCAAACGAAGCTTACTTCTCTAAACTGCACCCATGACCCCCGACATGACAGACTTTTAGCACAAGGGGTGATTCTTAGTCTTGAAAATTTATAAAATAGCATCAAAAAGCATACATAGGCATTATATGCACAATTGAATCAAGAGGATACAGAAAAAGGTCCCATTGCATTTAAAAATCTTATTAAAGATAAATAAACAAATAACCGAAGTCTTAAAAGATATAATAATTCGAAAAAAAAAGATTTAGCGCCTTTAGGTTATCCCAACCCCTGATAGACTATTCTTTTATCTCACTATCTTTAAAGCCAAACTTGCTGGTGTTTTTATTAAATATTTATCAAGTTGCAAGAACTGATTTGCCTCTTCACCTAACTGTATGTGAAAATAGAAAAGTATAAATATAAAACGTTTAGTAATGATGACTTTCACGGAAGTTACTTTCATAATCAACACGAACTCCTCGAGCACGTAGTAAAGAAGCTACAATATGATTGCCATGAAAAATTCCTTAAAGGCGTGTCCACAGTGTCGCAATACAGAAACAATTTCCCAAGTTTTTCGCGCTTCAACAGACGTCAAATACCATGGAAAATCCTTAAATGCCTGTTAGCTAGTTATTATTTATGTAAATATAACTTCCATAACTCTTACCCCTTTTATTACGTAATTACATACTTTTTTATCCTGTGATTGCATGATAAAGTCCATTCGTTAGTGGCAATCCCTTCTCCATTAATTGGTGACGCAACTGGATTGCTGCCAGTTTCCTTGCCTGAATCCTTCGTGTGCTAAATTGCATACATATCTCCAAGGACTTTAACCTTTTCATTCAAAGTCCTTAAATTGCAGAAATCATGATTTGATTTGATTTTCCAGTGATTTTCGTGGAAGTCACAGACATCATTCCTTTGGGGTGGAATTAAGTTACACGTAATAAGTACCCGTAATTTACATGCAAACGTCCCCTGGTTGACCTTTTGTAGTTAAGTACAAGCCATAGCGGAAGCATACGCGAACGTGTCCTGTCTTAACGCAGTCAAATGTCCTTTAAAATGAATTCCTGCTACTCATACGACCTGTTTTATATGGAGGCGAGCAGTTTGTCTTTTCACTTGGGAAAAATTTGCATTTGTAAATGAAATACAAATGACCCGAGGGTTAGCACAGCCCCAACAAATTTAGTGACTGAACCGAGAAGGAAGAGAGTTGGCCCCTAACTAAATATTCACTTTGCTTGCAAAATAGAATAAGAAATTAGAAAGAAATTATTGGATTATTTTTATGCAAGGCATTAACTTTAAATAACAAAAAGGTCGCAAGGACCTTCATTTTTAATTGAAAAACTGGACTCGTAGTCGAGTCTTATCTGGCGGAGTGGCGGTAGAGAACTTGGTTTTGTCGTGCATTTTGCGTTTTTCTTATCTCAACATTTAAGACATTTTTTTCTGGAATTTATTAATGATCAACTCTTGGTGGTGGAACGTTCAAGGAAAGAGAAAATCAGTATTTTTCCGCTTTAGAAACTTTAATAGAAAAACTAGATTCTCTTGGTAGTCGGTTGCTAACTTTTTACTTGCGTGACAAAGTTGAAGCGATTGAAGCTCTTCCCCAAAGAAGCCTAAAAAATCGTTGGTGACTTCAGTCGTGGATTGCTTTTGTTTGATAATTGTAGGGTCTTTATAAATGAAAAAAAAAAAAAATAACTTGGGGCTACTTTCTGTTCAACTTTCTTACCAGCCGTGTTTACAAACGGCATTAGGTCTAGACCGTTAACAATATCTCCCTCCGCTGGTCCGAGTTCAAAGAGCTTTTTATTGCGGCCCTAGTTTCGGACCTATGTATATGGGAGTATTAGTAATACAGCAGCAGTTTGGATTGTAAGTAGGGAATCCAATCCCGTATCAAAATTTTTATCCTTCAAGCTTGGGGGTCGAGGTCACAAGCCCGCGAATCCGCGGGATTTTCAGGACTGCAAAAAATTATAGATTTTATTCTAAGTAGCTATGTTCATGAATTTATGAAGTACTAGCTATGTTTGGTTGAAAAAACTGACTTTCTGAGTCTGTTTTTTCGTTATTAATACGTTTTTGGGGACCATTTTGAGCATATTTAAAATTTTAAATCCACTATTTTTTACTTGTACGTGATAGTACAAGGTTTGAAGAACATTTTAAGCTCTCGAACGTTGATTCCGCGAAATCCATGGACCAAGAGGAGCGTTTTTACAAGAACGCCTTCTTTTGCAGAAAGTGAAATTTCAAGGAAACTGTTCAATATTTCGCAACAAAAATTACACCGTTTTTTCCGCTAGCAAGAAGCAATATTTGTACCAAATAAAATAACAAATATGAAAGTGACGTTAAACAAAAGTTACTAACAAATTAAAAAAAACGTGTTTTTCGACAGTTTTTCCAATTGTTAACCGACTTAAAAACAAGAGGAGGTTACTCAATTCGACGTGTAGATATTTTGTAGTCCTGTTCACGCATAACTTTGTAACCCAATAACTTTTTTGCTTTTTTTTGGTTCATTTGAAGAGGGAGTTTCCCACGGTGGTCCCGTCAAATTTTTTCGAAATTCTGATAAAGGAGTTCGAAGTTAGGCATAAAAAAGTGTTAAAATTTGTTCAACCTAAACATTTCATAGGCACCGAACAAATTACTTTATTGTGGCGAAATTGGCAGAGGGCCGGTGGGAGGGTGAGTAGCGCGTTGGATCCTCGATCCAGCGGCGTTTAGCGTTGCAGGTTCAAACCGCAGATTGTTTCCTTTTTCCCTTTTTCTTCTTTCTGAAATTAAATCTATATCTATAAAAATCTCGTGTCACAGTGTTTGTTACCGTACTCCTCCGAAACGGGTTGACCAATTTGCATGAAATTTTTTGTGTATATTTGGTAGGTCTGAGAATAGGTCGTAGGCTATTTTTTATACCTTTAACCAAAAAAATAGCTGCAAAATCCAAACAAAAATGGTAATTTTAGGAATTTTCACTTCATTTTAGTTTCAATAGCTTCATGGCCTACCTATTGTTTGACAAATGTAAAATTGTCATTAAATTGAATCATTACATTCAATTCAAACAATAGGTAGGCCATGACGCTATTGAAACTAAAATGATCCATGGCGGCCGTCTCAAGAGGGCGGTGTACCACTTTCTTCACAACCACCTCGACATGGGTATCAAATGAAAGGGTATGATAAGTAGAATACAATAAGCAATGTAGTATACAAAATATATCTTTAGATCCATGGCGGCCGTCTCAAGAGGCCGGATTACCACTTTCTTCACAACCACCTCAACATGGGTATAAAATGAAAGGCTATGTTAAGTAGAATATAATAAGCAATGTAGTATACAAAATATATCTTTAGATCCATGGCCGCCGTCTCAAGAGGGCGGGGTACCACTTTCTTCACAACCACCTCGACATGGGTATCAAATGAAAGGGTATGATAAGTAGAATACAATAAGCAATGTAGTATACAAAATATATCTTTAGATCCATGGCGGCCGTCTCAAGAGGCCGGATTACCACTTTCTTCACAACCACCTCAACATGGGTATCAAATGAAAGGGTATGTTAAGGAGAATACAATAAGCAATGTAGTATACAAAATATATCTTTAGATCCATGGCGGCCGTCTCAAGAGGGCGGGGTACCACTTTCTTCACAACCACCTCGACATGGGTATCAAATGAAAGGGTATGATAAGTAGAATACAATAAGCAATGTAGTATACAAAATATATCTTTAGATCCATGGCGGCCGTCTCAAGAGGCCGAATCAACACTTTCTTCACAACCACCTCGACATGGGTATCAAATGAAAGGGTATGATAAGTAGAATACAATAAGCAATGTAGTATACAAAATATATCTTTAGGTCCATGGCGGCCGTCTAAAGAGGCCGGATTACCACTTTCTTCACAATCCCCTCAACATGGGTATCAAATGAAAGGGTATGATAAGTAGAATACAATAAGCAATGTAGTAGACTCAATATACTGATTCATGGCGGCCGACGCAAGACCCATGTTCTTTGAGGCATTTCATCTGTGTAAAATTCATATCTCGAGAAATATTATGTCAATGGATGGTTTTTATTGTTTACTATTGACTTATGGGTGCAGCGTAGGCGCACCGGGTCCCAGGTAGTATTAATATATAAGTCAACCACTTATAGTATTTGCCATGGCGCAGAGGGCTAGGGAGAAGTACCCTCGCCTGGGGACTCTGTGGGGCTGCGAGTTCGATTTTTCGGCTCGCGCTCCTTTTTTTTTCGTCATAATGATTTTTTTTTAATTTCCTTCGGGGAATTTTGTTTCATATGAAAAAAGTTTTTGACGTGAATACGTCTCTAAATTTGCTTCCGGAATAAAAACAGATGAAAACGAAATTATGGCATATAGTTTTGATTTGGAGTTAAAAAACTATTGTTTATGTTGAATAAAGAAATATACCACGATGTGGGTGAAGAATCAAAAAATTTTATTGTTTGCATTTGATTTCCCCAATATCAATGGCAACTAAGCTTATATTTCCTTGAAGGGTATGTGTGTGTATTGTAAACAAAAGTTGAACTTGATTTTGACCCTCTTCCATATAACCGATCAACTGCAAATTTTACACATACGTGATGCATTGATCAAATATTCGTCCTCCGTCGGTTAATGGAAGAAAGAATTCGTTGCGGCAAACGCATTGTCGTCGTTTTCATCGATTTCAAATCCGCTTTCGATTGCATCGATTGGAACAGCTTGTGGAGAGTCTTGGTAACCGAACACGTGCCATTGAGAATCATCCAACTTCTCCAAGCGTCGTACGATGGCTCAACCAGCAGCGTTCGTGTTCGAAACGACTTATCCGAGGAGTTCCCGATTCAGACGGGTGTCCGACAGGGAGACGTCGCTTCGCCACTTCTCTTCAACGTTGTGATCGACGCGATTATGCGTGAAGCATTCGATGGGCGACTCGGAGTTCAATACGACGACAACAACTTCGTAACAGACTTAATGTTCGCCGACGATAGCGCTGTTTTCGCCGACACGGATGCCGAAGCAACGGACATCTTATACGATATTTCCCGCATCGCCCAATCATACGGGTTAAAAATCAATGCGGAAAAGACCAAAGTGCTCACAACGGATGGATCAAGAGCCAGTGTTCACCTCGATGGAACCCAAATCGAACAGGTTCCAAGGTTCAAATATTTGGGATCATTGGTTGAGGAAACGAAAGTAGCATCGACGGCCGACGTTCACAGCCGTATCGGCCAGGCAACAGCAACATTCGCCTCGCTCAAGTGGTGCATATGGAAACGAGCAAATATCTCCATCACAACAAAACTACGTCTTTACCGAACGTTGATTCTTCCGATTCTCCTTTATGGATCTGAAACGTGGACACTGCTCAAACCGGACGTTAAGAAGCTCGAGGTCTTCCAAATGCGATGTTTGAGGCAGATCCTCCGTGTCTCACTCCGTGATCGCCTTCGAAACGAGGTTGTCAGACAAAGATGCGATCAGCAAACACTGATCGAAGAAGAAATGCAAAAACGTCGACTACGGTGGTTTGGACATGTTTGCCGAATGGATGATAACCGCTTGCCACGTAAACTTCTCTGGCGAGACCGTCCTGCAGACTGGAGAATACAGCGATCGGCACCGAAGAAAACCTGGTTGAAGAATATCGAGGGTGACTTAAAGAATCAACGATTATCAGTTACCGAGGCTCGAGACACCGCCAAAAACCGAGAAGAATGGAGGCGAATCGTGAATAGAGTTCGGGACCCAGCGGCACCGACAGCAGCGTATCCGTTGCGGGGACGTCCCGCTCGGACCGCCAGCTAACGGATCAAAGAAGAAGAAGACACATACGTATAGTTCGCATGACAATAGAATCTAATCATTTTGTAAAAAAATCAAGATGGCAGTTGCAATTGGGCTCCCCGACCACCGACATGGGTATCAAATGAAAGGCTGTGACAAGTAGAACACCCTTTGCTATGTGTGCTATATTTAGCTACTGCTTCGATTTTTTTCGATGGCGCGGCGGCGTGTTATACTTCTCAGAATGGATTTAAAAAGAAGAATCATCCTCGCAATACGATTAAACGATACTACGGCAGCGTGTCATACTTTTCGTAAAGGTAGATTCGTACGCAACGATTTAGTTTTTTAAATTGCCTGGCGCAAGTCGAATTGTGTAAATAAACTGAGTGCAAATGACGAGTGAAAATTACCTCCATTAGTTGTTATTGCGCATTATATTTATACTTATCTACGCGTTATATTATGTTACATTGATTGTGATAAGGTCGGAGGAGCAAGTGGTCGAACATCACCGAGACATATTTGGTACAATCCAAACATTTTAGACTGTGCAAGCCGAACAGTTGAGTTCACACGCAACGATCTATTTGTGCCGTTTAGACCTACCTTAATAATTTTTTTTATATTGCCCCCGAAAAAAATGAATGGACTAAAAAGTACGAAATAAAAAAAAAATTTTAAACCGATTTCAGAAAAAAAACCGCACAAAATGCACAAAAAAAGATTAAATAATTGTTTGTAATTCTTAACAACATTAATCCAATCAAAATGGATCTAGAAAGAAGAATCACTTTTGAAGACGGTGCCACTTTTTACACTTTCCAGGATTTTTTAGGTTAAGTTCTCCATTCCAAAATCCGAAAAAGAAAACGTTATCTTTTTTAGAATTTTTTGTTTCCTGGTGGCAATTATTAGATGGATTTGCGTAGATTGATTGGACCACTATTTTAAAACGTTTTCATTACCTCGCTTTCTTGTCTGTCTGTTTGTCCGGTACAAATCTTGCAATCGATTTTTGGAAAACTTCTGGTTACCCGATCACCTTGAAATTTTGCACCCAGCTCTGATGACAATGCAATATGGTATACTCATTATACCGTTACATCTTTGGGGCGTCTCAAGAGGACGGATTACTGTTTTCTTCACGGAACATATTCTGCAATCGATTATTCAAATACTTTCGGATATTCTATCATGCTGAAATTTTGCATACAGCTTTAGCTCCGATGAAAATGCAATATGGTATACTCAATATACCTTTATATCCATGGCGGTCGTCTCAGGAGGGTGGATTGAAATATTCCTCACAACCCCTTCGACATGGGTATCAAATGAAAGGGTATGATAAGCAGAACATTGTAAGCAGTATAATATACTCAATACATCGTTTGGTCCACGGCGGCCATCTCAAGAGAGCGGATTACCATTTTCTTCACAACCCTTTCGACATGGGTATCAAATGAAAGGGAATGATAAGTAGAACACAATAAGCGATTAAGTATACTCAAAATATATTTAGATCCACGGCGGTTATCTCAAGAGGGCGGATTACCATTTTCTTCACAACCCCCTCGACACGGGTATCAAATGAAAGGGAATCATATGTCGAATACAATAGGCTATGACGTTAGAACTGTGGCGGCCACTTCAAGAGGGCGGGTTACCATTTTCTTCAGAAAGCTTCGACATGGGTATCAAATGAATGGGTGTTGTAAGTAGAATACAATAAGCTATGTCGTTAGGACATGCCATGTATAATAAAATAAGCTATGTAAATTTAATATGGACACTAGTTACATAATGGAAATTAATACGGTAAATTTTTTTAAATAAAATGAAAGATAAAAGTTTTAGATAGTTACGACTGAAATTTAATTTATAGATGTTTTTATATGAAAAAAAGCAGATAAATACAATCAAAAGCCAACTAAAATCTTTTCAGTAAAAGAGTAGTTTCGAGTACTCACAAATGGAAATAGTAAAAATGATCAGAAAAGAGACGCAGCTGTTATTGAAATAAAAATCATACAAAATAAATTTAGCTTACTTCTTCATTTTAATTTTCAGGAATTTTAAAATTAAACAGATTGCTATATTATTAGTAGATTTAGGTAACAATTATCCGCATGTATCCGCCATAATATCAAGAAGTTAAAAATTGATTGCAAAATATTACACACAAGACTAAAAAGCAGAAAATAATAATTTAGATAAAAAAAAACTTTTTAATATATATTTTATACTAAAAAGTATAAAATAATTTCTCCTAGCCCCATACAGATTTAGAGCCTCAAGCATATTCCTAACACCATACAAATAGTCCTGAAGCTAGAAGGAATTCCTCTTTATTTTCTAACATTGGTTATGGGCCCAGTTCATAGTTAAGAACTGCGAATATTCAAGGACGAAGATATTGCGTGAGTCCCTGAAATCAGCTGCGTTTGTCGCAATGGCTAATTCATTATTTAATATTGAAAAACTTTCCGGTGATAATTACCCTACCTGGGTAATTCTCATGAAAAGTGTTTTGATTCAAAATGATTACTGGGGCTTTGTATGTGGCACCAATGAAATAAAGAGCGACGCTAATGAAGAAATGGTGTTAACGTGGAAATCTGCTGATCAAAAGGCGCTTGCTACTATCATACTCGGTCTCCAAATTAGTCCATGTGAGAGATTGCATGACATCGAAGATAAATTGGATAGCCTATACAAGCCGCAAACTTTATTTAAAAAGTTATTGAACCTGAAAATGGGAAGTGGACAACGTGTGGGAGATCACATCAAGGAATTCTATGAAATTATTGCGCAACTTAAAGAAATTCCTGATGAAATACTAAGCATAATCTTATTGTGCAGTTTGCTAGAGGAATATGAAAATCTAGTTGTAGCACTTGAGTCAAGGGATGAGATGCCTAATCTCGAATTATTGAAAACGAAATTGCTTGACGAGGAACAGAGAAGAGGAGTCAGAGAGTCAGATGACCGTTTTAGTGAGCATGTATAATTACACAAAAAGGAAAAAATAAACCTAATAATATCAAAAAGACCCAAAGCAAATATGATCACGGTAGACAAGGTTCTAAGCGTGAGAAAGGAAAATGTTTCAACTGTGGTATAAGAGGACACTACGCCAATGAATGTAGAAAAAGTAAGAATAATGGAGCAATCAATGCACAGGCAACTTTCTGTATACAAAAAGATGACGACTTTCTCGAGGAAGACGAATGGTGTTTGGATAGCGGTGCGACTAGCCATTATTGTCGTGATAAATCTAAATTTAATTTTATCAAATCTATAAAGAAACAAAAGATTTGGCTGGCTTCAGGTGAAACCGCGTTCGCTTTTGGTGTCGGAACGATTAATGTGAGAACGGATAATGCTGATATTATTTTGAAAGATGTATTTTATGCACCTATGTTGAAAACAAATTTTCTGTCAGTCAACTGCATAGTGAAAAAAGGTTTTAAAGTTGTATTTTTCAAACAATTTGCAGTAATTCAAAATTATCGTGGACAAATTGTTTTGAAAATTGCAAAGAAAAACAATCTTTTTGTATGGTCCACATCCAATGTAAATTCTGCTTTAACAGTAATGCAGCAACCACTAAATAATTTGGAAATATGGCATTCACGATATGGGCACCTGAATGTTGAGAGTTTAGCTAAGCTGAGTGAACTGAATATGGTTGTCGGACTAGACAACATTCAACCGAACAAAAGCTTTAATTGTGAGACTTGTGCTCTAGGTAAGATAACTGCCAAAACTTTTCATACTAATTATTCTATTGCTAGTGAGCATGTCTTGGGTCTGATCCACTCTGATATATGTGGTCCTATGCGAACAATATCGCAAGGTGGAGCCAGGTATTTCGCTACATTCATAGACGATAAGTCAAGATATATCTGGTTGTATTTGTTGAAGAGAAAATTTGATGTTTTTGAAGCCTTTTCCAATTTTAAATGCTATGTTGAAACAGAGACAGGTAAAAAGATCAAGATGCTTCGAACCGATAATGGGACTGAAGACCTGAGCGAAAAATTTTCTAATTTATTAAAAATTAATGGCATCAAACGACAGTTGACTATTCCCTACACCCCGCAACAAAATGGTGTAGCTGAAAGGGCTAATAGAACACTTGTGGAGATGTCACGATGTATGTTGGTTGAATCCCGATTGCCAGAGAATTTGTGGGCCGAGGCTGTAGCAACAGCGGCATATATTAGAAATCGTTCGCCATCTAAACCGTTACATAATGTAACACCATATGAAATATGGTTTAAGAGGAAGCCAGTCGTTAGACACTTGAGACCATTTGGATGCAAAGGTATTGCTCTTCAAAAAGGAACAAGACAATCGAAATTTTCTGCAAAGGGACGGGAATTAGTCATGGTCGGCTATTCAAACGAAAGTAAAGCATATCGCCTTTATGACACAGCTAAAAGATCTATTACAATAAGCAGAGATGTACGATTTTTTGAAGGAAAGCCAAACAATAGTCAGTTAGATAACCGTCCGTTTAATCTTGATTTCCCTCCAAAGGAACAACATTCTTATGATCAGCAAATGAATGAGGACATTGTTGAAAGCTCGAACGAAGTTAAAACAAGCAACAGTATAGACACAAATGAAGGAGATCAATGGAGAACAGATTCCGAGCAGGATGAGACAGAAGTTAAAAATAAAGCTGAAAATGTGGTGAATCATTCACCAAAACGTACAGGTGGCCGACCCAGAATTATTAGAACTGGGAACCCTGGAAGACCACGGAAAGTATACAATACTACTCACCTCGCTCAAGAGACACAGATAAGAAATATTCCAACGTCATTTGCCAAGGCGATGATGTGTAATGACTCACATGAATGGAAGGAAGCCACAGACAAGGAGTATGCGTCCTTGATAAATAATGGAACTTGGGAGCTTTTTGACAAACCAGAAAATATACCAGCTATAGGTTGCAGGTGGGTTTTTAACATTAAAACGAATCCCGATGGCTCAATCGAACGATATAAGGCCAGGTTGGTAGCACAAGGATGTTTCCAAAAGTATATGGTCAACTATTCGGAAACATTCGCACCCGTTGTAAGGCATTCATCAATTCGACTATTGTTAGCATTGGCTGTTGAATGTGAATTTCTAGTTAATCACTTAGATGTGCATACCTACATAGTGAACTTGAAGACGAAATTTACATGAAGCAACCAGAGGGCTATGTAAATCCTGAGAAACCGCAAATGGTATGTAGATTGAAGAAGTCCATATACGGATTAAAGCAAGCTGGCAGGCTTTGGAATCAGAAGCTGGGCAAAATTCTGTGTGATATTGGTCTCAATAGATGTGTAAACTATAACTGTCTTTACATCAAAAAGGAAAAATCAGAAATTCTCATCGTTGCAATCTATGTTGATGATCTGATATTAGTCAGTCCCAATATGGACGAATTAAAAATGTTTAAGTCTAAAATATCCAAAAGATTGAATGTGGTGGACAAAGGTGAACTCAGATACTATCTTGGAATACAAATAGAAAGAGAAGGAACCAGAGGACCGATTCGAATACATCAAGAAAAGTACATTTCTGAAATTCTCGTAAAATATATGACAGAGTGCAGGCATAGTCCAGTTGTCAGAGACTTAGACCCAGCAAAAAATGTGATATCTCTGAAAATTTGATCATAGGTACTTTTTGGGGTGTAGAACACAATAAAAAAACCTTTGCTGCTCTAAAGTGTATGCTAACTTCACAATTTCGAAAACAAATTCGAAAATGTGGTTTTCGCATTATATCTCGAAAAAGAAAAGAAAAATCGAAAAACTAATTACACCACGTGAAAGAGCGGAAAATTCTACTAAAAGCTATGTTATAACTTATTAAAAAATGTTTGTTTATTATTATAAAAAATTATTACAAATAAGAAAGCGAGTTCGAAAATTTGACGCGCGCCAAATCCCAGAATTCAAATATTCAAGCGAGGCGTTCGGGGAAAAACTGAAATATCTTTGCCTAAAATCCACCAAAAACAAAAAATAAAAAAAGCATTTTAAAGAGGACACTCTAAGCTTTTTAAGGAAGTCATTAGTTTTTAATTTTATTGTTTTTTTCTCATAGAAAAGTTGACCGGAAGTTATAATTTCTAAGATTTTCACTGATTTTTATAAAACTGATTCCTGCAACTTAAAGTTAAGCCTAAAAAAATTGTTAAATATATAAAATGAAAGATAAAATCCTGAGCTTTAAGAATATATTATTCATTTTTTGATTAAACATTCAGGTTAAAAGCAAACATTAATTAAAAACTCGTTAAAAACAAAGAACATTCTTTGAAATATCATGAAGAAAAAAGACGCGCGCAGCGACGCCGGCAGCTGTGTTTTTGGAGCGCGTCTTTTGCTGCTGTCTTTATTATTGCGCAGCAAAACAAACACGGCTTCAAAAACACTCATTGCTGCCGGCGTCGCTGCGCGCGTCTTTTTTCTTCATGGTATTTCAAAGAATGCTCTTTGTTTTTAACGAGTTTTTAATTAATGTTTGCTTTTAACCTGAATGTTTAATCAAAAAATGAATAATATATTCTTAAAGCTCAGGATTTTATCTTTCATTTTATATATTTAACAATTTTTTTAGGCTTAACTTTAAGTTGCAGGAATCAGTTTTATAAAAATCAGTGAAAATCTTAGAAATTATAACTTCCGGTCAACTTTTCTATGAGAAAAAACAATAAAATTAAAAACTAATGACTTCCTTAAAAAGCTTAGAGTGTCCTCTTTAAAATGTTTATTTTTATTTTTTGTTTTTGGTGGATTTTAGGCAAAGATATTTCAGTTTTTCCCCGAACGCCTCGCTTGAATATTTGAATTCTGGGATTTGGCGCGCGTCAAATTTTCGAACTCGCTTTCTTATTTGTAATAATTTTTTATAATAATAAACAAACATTTTTTAATAAGTTATAAAACATAGCTTTTAGTAGAATTTTCCGCTCTTTCACGTGGTGTAATTAGTTTTTCGATTTTTCTTTTCTTTTTCGAGATATAACGCGAAAACCACATTTTCGAATTTGTTTTCGAAATTGTGAAGTTAGCATACACTTTAGAGCAGCAAAAGTTTTTTTATTGTGTTCTACACCCCAAAAAGTACCTATGACCCAATTTTCAGCGATATCACATTTTGTGCTGGCTTTCAGTCTAAATTTGACTCTGGCAACTGGACTAGCAGGCGAGCACACCGTTAGATCCTGGAATAAAGTTTGTAAAATGTGAACAGTTCAATTGCAAGAATCAAATTGATCAGAAGGAGTATCAGTCTCTCATTGGATCACTGTTGTATTTGGCTGTTTTAACTCGTCCAGACGTAGCTCATACTATAAATAAATTGTCACAATTTAATAATCATCCGCATGAAGAACATTTCAATGCGGCGAAGCAAGTGTTACGCTATCTTAATAAGACAAGCAAGGCGGGGTTATCCTATTATAAGAATAAAGGGAGCTTAGTTGGTTTCGTGGATGCTGATTGGGCAAATGATGCCACAGATCGTAAGTCATATACAGGGTACATATTTTTTTAGGCCAAAATCCAATCACCTGGGTCTCGAAGAAGCAGACATCTATTGCTTTGAGTAGCACGGAAGCTGAATATGTGGCGCTGTCGCAGGCAAGTACAGAAGTATACTTGAGGAATCTGATTAAGGAGCTTGGTTTCGATAGCTATGTGACGGCGCCAACAATTATCTAAGGTGACAAGATTAGTTCCCAACATATGATGAAGAATGACACGCATCATGGCAGAACCAAACATATTGATATAAAGTTTCATTTTTGTAGAGAGCAGATTAGGAACAATTTAATTTATGTAAAGTATATATAAACTAATGAAATGGTAGCTGATATATTCACTAAAAATCTATCAAAAGCCAAACATTTAAAATGTGTCGAAGGTTTAAATATTCAAATGTTGTAAAGCAAAAATGCAAGTTAATCATGGTTGAGAGGAAGTGTTAATATTCAGGCAACCCTGATCCTTGCATCCTTGCTAAGACACTGTAATAATTAAATTTATATGAGTGGTAATTAGTTGGCTTAGGATTTAATAATTTTTTTTATGTCAGCTATTCGATTTTTGTTTTTTTAGTTCATTCCTGACTCGCAGGCTGTTAATTTGAAATTTAAAAAATAAATTTGCTAAAAGGAATTCCTCTTTATTTTCTAACAACCATAGTACGGAGTGTAGAGTATCTGGGTTGAGAAAACAACCAATCAATCATGTATGCGCCCCACGTTTTTTCGTTTAAAATCTTAAAAATATTTTCATAGCTATTACAAATTCACAATCACAAATTTTCAGGACTATTTGTATGGTGTTAGGAATATGCTTGAGATTCTAAATCTGTATGGGGCTAGGAGAAATTATTTTATACTTTTTAGTTCGTTATAAAAACGTGCTTATATTAAAAAGTTTTTTTTATCTAAATAATTTTTATTAATACTTTGTAATATTTTTAGAATTTCTCTAAGTTCCGGTTCTTATAACAGGTGATACTACCTACTGTCCAAATTCCGCACATCCTGCGGATGCCGCATGTCTAGTCCCGATTTACTGATCTCGCAAAAATGCATTTGCGGGACCCCGCGTTCACGGGATTGGATTCCCTAGTTGTAAGGTTAGATGCTTGGATTGGACGATCCCAGTTAAATTTGTCGATGTCGACTGCCGGCCACATAATTGAATTTGCAGAACATTTTATGTATGTATGTCTTGCAATCACACTCGTCTCGGATGACTTTCTTTAGCGTCTTGTTGAGGAAGATTCAAGGCAGGCTGCCCAATTGTCAAGATCGATTATTGATGGTAAGGGGAGTATTCTGGATATCCTTACTTGACTTGTGATACTATTCATGACTAATCTAAATATCTGTGTAAGTTTTTTGGGGATAATGGACGGCTTAAAACTTATACAGTAACTAGCAAGAGCCCGGTGAGCCTCGCTGCACCTATCATAGCGAAATAAAATAAAAAATATTTGAATAACGAAGATTTTGTATCCACGTTAACGTCAAGTGACTCAGGTGGAGTCAACGTCATTGGAACATCCCCTGAGAATTTGAAAGCATGAATTTTAACCGGACCAATCACAACATTGGGGTGCATGCTGTAATAGTGATATTTATTGTAATTGAATGTTCTAATTAAAATTGGACTGTTATTAAAGCAGTAATGACGTCCACAAACGTAAACAAAAACATTCATCGTTGGAAGGATGCAGAGCACAGTATCCTCTCTATAAAGCATCCATTGAGAAGGGAGTCGAATGGCCTTAAATTGGTGCTCCTTTTTTTGCGTCATTGGAATTTTTATAAGTTTGATTCCAAGCGTAATTTCGAGGCATTTCAGTGTAAAGCAAATTCATCAGCTTCACACATCGCGAAGAAACTTGTCAAGGGGGATGATGGTCGTTCAGCCCTTTCTACACCATTATCTGTTGTAAAATGCACACATTGGCCATTTACGAGATGAACTACCAAATGAACCTCTGTTGGATATCTTTCATGAATAGCAAAGGAAACAATCGCCCTACGCTTCATTACTGCTAACATAAAGTCCCATTTAATACTGCGTTATTTCGTCGATCGTTTCAGTTTCAGAAATCAATGCTTTTAGATACCGCTTTGAACCATTATCATCTATCTATCATGCATGGTGAGTTCGAATTTAATGCTCCATATTACCCATAAATCGTGTTTTTTTGTTATCACTTTAAACAATCATTGATCAGTAGCTCCATCAGGAATTTCTGATGAAATAACATCATCAATTTAATCTGGTCTTGCTTTATCAACCAACCAGATTACAATGCGGGTATGTGGCAATCCACGTTTCTGCCACTCCACTCATTATATCCAGCAACGTGTTTCTTCAAATATATGATTTTTTACAATCAAATTAAGGAGTGATTTTAGTTTTTGTTTGTAAACTCGTGCTGACCTACGTGACGATCCATAGGGAGTTGACCAAGAATAATAGAGATTTAATCTTGCCCCATTGTGGATTGCAAGTAAAAGCTATGAACAAATCTGGGCGACCATATTGACGGACATTGTCTTCTTCTTTCTTTACACTCCTTTAATACCTCATGCGACATAGGATGGAAATAGTTGCCCTCCAGCGGACTCTGTTTTGCGCGACAGCTCTCAGCTCCGACCAGGATCTCCCAGTTGTTGCGGCTCCTGCTAGTAGGGTTCTCCACGTTGTTCTAGGTCTTCCGACTCGACGGGATCCTTGCGGATTCCAGTCGAGGGCCTGTTTGGCTAGATTTTCGTTTTCGCGTCGCAAGGTGTGGCCAACCAAATTCCATTTCCCTCGCCTGATTTGGTCGTCTATCCTTTCTTGGCCGGCACGGCGCTATAGTTCTTCGTTTGAAATTATATCTAGCCACCGGATTTTTAGGATACGACGAAGGCATCTGCTGATGAAGACTTGTAGGCGCCCTGTGATGAATTGGGTGACTTTCCATGTTTTGCTGCCGTACAAAAGAACTGCCTTAACCTTGGAGTTGAACAGCCGCAATTTGGTGCTAGTTGAGATCTCCCCATATGCTGAACAGGCATGCATATGCACCTCGTGCTTTATTTATTTTGGAGCTGACATCTTCTTTTGCACCACCATTTTCGTTAATAATACTACCGAGGTAGCAGAATTTATCTACCAGTTCCACGTCACGGTTATTCAGCGCTGTTCGTTCAATGGTGTTTGCATTTATCCGCATTTCTTTAGTTTTAGTTGGATTTAGCCTTAAGCCTGTTGGACTACTTTCTGTTGCCAAATTGTTAATCATGTTTTTGAGGTCCTGGTGTCTGTGGGCCAGCAAACAGATATCATCTGCGTAGTCGAGATCGTTAAGGCGATCTAACAAACCCCATTGTATGCCGCCTGTTCTACTATCTAGAGCGCTGACAAAGATGTCGTTTATTACTATTAGATATAGTAAAGGCGAAAGTAGGCATCCTTGTCGTACTCCTGAGCTCACCTCAAAGCTGTCGGATAATTTTCCATTATCGAGAACTCTGCATTTGGAATTGTTATATAGGGCTTTTATCAATTCTATTATTTTATCAGGCAGCCCAAGACGCCGAGTGTCGGCCATTTAAAGCACCTATTGGCTGAGTCGAACGCTTTCTTATAATCTACGAAAGCAAGGTAAAGCGGGGATCGTTATTCAGTAGACTACTCCACTATGATTCGAAGGTGTTAATATGATCTATACACGAGCGATCCTTCCTCAATCCGGCCTGCTGTCTTTTAAGCGTTCGGTACACTGCCTCTCTTAGCCTAGATAGTAATATAGGGGACAAAATTTTGCCCACAGTAGATAATAGATAGATTCCTCTGCAGTTGTCACATATCGTTTGGTCCCCTTTTTTGGTATTTTGACTATGATACCTTCCGTCCAATCCACCGGAAAGGTACAGGTGTTCCATGCTATTTCCAGGATTGCCTGAAGCGCATCTGCAATGAGGCTTGAATCGGCTTTCAACAATTCTGGCGGGATGGTATCTTTTCCCGCTGCTTTACCATTGGCCATTGCATGAATTGTGGTTACTATTTCCCTCTTGGATGGGGCCCGAGTGGTGATTATTATTGGCTGTGCATTGTTGCTGTTTTCCTGAGGTTCCTGGCGCTTCGGAAACCTATAGGAACCTGTTTACTGCGCAAAAATGAACTGAATAATTCGGCCGAATGTTCGCCTCGGCACATTTTTTACAGAATATTCTGCCGAATATTCGTATTCAGTCGAACCCATGTTCGGCGCATCTTTACTAAATAGTCTTAAAATTTCAAGCTTACAGCGACCAATTTTTTTTTTAAATTCTATTTGCACTTTAAAAAATATAAGGGCTGATGACGTGCAGGGCTGATGCCTGGCAGGTGGTGGTTACCGTACTTAGCATGCTATGACTCATTATTCATCATTCTAGCCTTACAGAAAGACCGTTACTCGAAGGGCTCACGTGCTCTCAGTCTATTTCCTCGATGTGGCTAACGTTTTCTAAAAACAAATCTTTTTATTTGTTACCACCGCCATTTCATTTACTTTCTAAGGAGTTGTTGAGAGTCCTCCTTGTACTATATACATAATTAGCTATACCTTACTACAGTAAAAAATATAAACCGCTTAATACAGATATGAACACGACTATTAAAAAAACCTCCGTTCAAGTCAACTCCTTGCTCACGTAAGTATTTAGTATTGCACCATTCTTTAAATTCCACATAAATAGCAGCAGGCACACTGAGACCCACTTGATTGTATTTATGTTTAACAGGAATAACAAACTCATCCTAAAATAATAATTCAGCTTCATCCCTCTCAGAATACCTCATAAATCATCTTCGGGAAGTTTTCCTTAAAAGGAGCACAAACAGCCTGCTGGTAGGCTCCTAAGCCGACAGCTACCCGTTTTGAAAAACCAAGACTTATCCCAGATCCATCCACGCCTGCAAAAATTTATATTCAGTCAAAGTTTAAAAACTTTACCCAAGCATGCAATAAGTGATACATGAATCAATTTTGGAAGTTCCTTCGCCCCGCCGAGCATAAGCTCTCTGTTCCGATGGGATATACACAACTGGAGCAATGAAATCTACCCTTATTCAATTTCGGGGGAAGACGACTCTGGGATACTGGAGATCCCCACGACACCGCTCGCGCGCCTTACATTTCCTTTCGAAAATGATGTGTCTAACACCCCTCAAGGGCGCAAAGGATTCTTAGATTCCCGCTGTGCCGATGCTGGTGTCTGTAGAAGCCCTGTTATCAACCATTCAAACCAGAAACCTAACGACAGACTCCTTCTCGCAATCCGCTTAGGACTGGTTCCGTTCGGATGCTGTTACCCATTAAATTCTGGATCGACTGGGATGACTGTTTACCCGGCAGTTGCCCTTCAGGGAATTCCTTCCTTTCTAGCCGTTGTCCTGAAAACATTCCCAGGCATCCAAAGTGAATCTAGCTTAATTATGCACATCGCTTTCACTTACAGACACCCCCAGGGGCAGCGGGATCCACTGGGCAGGGGAGAAGCGCCGCTTAAGCCTCAGATTTACACTACGAAAGAGCATCCTAATATTGTGAAGCGTGCAGGCTCCGAGGCTCCGCTAAATTGCTTTTGCTCGGTTTTTGTAAATTGGTGGCCCATTAACTCCAAGTACCTCAGGATATCGGGTGTAGACTTGGCAATTTTAGATAATAGGGCTTTGTCGCTTCCGACACTCAAGCGTGTACTCGGATACCCTGCGCTTCCTACTTTTAATCAGCTCAATGTTTCTGATGTAATTAAAGGTGAATGTCAAATGTATTTGCTTAATGAAATGTTTCACAATATTCTCAAGCTCCAATTAGTTTCGATCTTTGCTATGAACAATATTTCCTCCCGCTATGGCGGAGAGATTTTAGTTTAGTTCTTCTTAAAGAGGATATATTTTGCTTTTTATTTAGACCATTCAGTAAGCTGGAGCAAAATATCTTGTTATAGCAATAACTTCTTTTGACGTAGTATTCCACTCTCGAAAACATCGTTTCTATAAAAATAAAACAAACTTCTTGCAAAATAAGGCAATTCACATGTAGGGACACGTTCCGTTTGATACGCTCTGCAAGTGATATTACCAGCACTTGGTATTATATAATTTCAACCAGTTCAATCAATTCCTAGAATTATTTTGTAACCAATTTTAATCAACTCTTGTAACCAATTTTAACCAACGTAATTGCTTTTTTGCTATGTGAAAATTCTGTCGCTGTGATGTAAACAATTAAAATTCTAATATTGTGTATACGTACGAGTGCAAAAGTTTTTTGTTAGCTTTGATGCAACGTCTGGTAAAAGTATATAAGGGAATTTGAGACTTCCATTCCTTTAAGATACCAATGACTTATTTCAGCAATTACAGTGGGTTTAATGTGTCAGGCCGAATCTGTTTGGGCGCTCCATTACGCTTTGGCTGTCATTTGTCAGTTCCTATTTGACAATTGTGGATAGCAGTCGAGAACAATGTATTATGGAACATCTAAGGTCTTACAGCCGGGTGTAGGCGATCACAATTAAACGGAGAAGGGAAAAAATACAAAAAGGAAAGAAAAGAGAATACGAAAACTGCCAGCTGGAGGAACTAGACACCTTTCAGAACGACAAAATAATAAGGTAGTTCTACAAGAAAATAAGAGAAAAGAATTTAAACCCAATACCAGCGAGCTTCTTCTCCTTTGATCCGTTAGCTGGCGGTCCGAGCGGGTCGTCCCCGCAACGGATCGCTGCTGTCGGTGCCGCTTTGAAAAGTGCGGTTTCTTTCCTAGTTTCCCGATTCTGGTTAATTCGGCAGGTCGAAGTTTGCCACAGCGGAGTTAATACCAGCGATCAATAATAACAAGAGTGGTAGGTGGAGGTTAAGGACAAGTAAGAGAGGTTAAAGATATGCAAGAAGAGATAAGCAATAACATTAAGTAAAAATACTAAAAAATAATAACAAACGTGCGTACTATTCAAGAATTGTTGAATTTTTACCACCTGCTTATACCAACTAGTTGGATCATGGATATAAAGCTTTGTATGGACGGAAATACCAATACGATGAGTCCACTCAACATGGCCGTTCCCACATTCTACTTTCTCCTCCTCGTAATACTGCTTAAAACTCCGCTCCATCGCGATCTGCTATATACTCCCAGGGTCTCCACAACTTTCATCTTTTTTGGCTTCATCTGCAGGCAGCGTCTTAACAGGAAAAATCCATATAAATTTGGTGAAAGCGATTATACTGAGAATATACTTATGTATATCCGTTGGTGTCTAACGTTCGGACGTTCGGTTTTTGGAAAAGGGTATTGAATGCGATGTCTTTTTCTTCTTGGTTTGAGCTTTGGTAGCATTGCTTTGTTATAGAGTAAGTTATATCCAACAGCTTCACAGTAAGTAAGTAAGTTTCTAAAACTAATGCCGTATTCAGGGTCGACACATCTATCTGTCATATAAGGGCATACCAAATTATTACGTAGTGTTATATCGTCCTCGTTTTGGGTATAAAAAGCTCTATTATCCAGTAGTATTCATCTAGTTATTGGCTGCATTCGAAAATTCAGCCGGCTGCGCAGAATTGCCAGTATCGCAGTCACGTAGCTGCACAGGGAACTGTCAAAACGGGAAGAATTTTTATACGGGTGGCTGCAAATTATTATGCCATTATATTTGAAAATGGAATGGAAAGTGCGGTTGTTGAAATTTCAAATTTGGTAATTCCTTTTCTGTTGGCCGAAGGCGGTGCTTGCAGAAAAATTATACATACGCGTTTTAAAAATAGAAAAAGGAAACTGAAATTGCTAAAAGTTTATTTTAAATACAGCTTGATACCAAGAAGTAGAGTTGAAAAAATTTGTAATTTTATGGACGTAATCGACAAATATGACGATGAAACTTTCAGAAGGCATTTTAGAATGTCAACGCACTGCTTTCAGGTAAGCATGTTCAATAAAGACAAAACCTTTAACTAACTGCTTACAGTTATTGCAGAGCAAACTGGATCAACTAATGAAACCAAGCCCAAGACGTCCGAGAATTGAAATTAAAAAAGCTATTCTGTTGACGCTGTGGACATTATGTAATATGGATAGTTTCAGAGCCATAGCCGATAGATTTAATGTTTCTCAAGGAAGTGCTCACTCTTCAGTAATGTACATTTGTAATCTCTTAGTAATGTTGTCGAAAGAGATTATAAAGTGGCCATCTACTGAAGAAATGTGGACATTAGTTAGACGATTCGATTCACTGAGGTCCCCCAACAGCTTCCCGGAATTCGTTGGATGTGTGGACTGTATGCATATTGCAATCCCAGCACCACAGGAAAGAAGTAGTAGTTACTACAACAGGAAGGGGTATCATTCTCTTATCTCGCAGGTATATTTTACATCTATCCGAATTCCACAATGCAGTTTATTTAATTTTCAGGGAATGTGTGATTCTTCATACAGATTAGTAGTGCCGTCGGACAAGGATTGGAAAATGGACGTATTATGTTGCCAAGTAATTGTCATATACTAGGTGATACAGCATATCCCTTGCGACCTTACATGATGGTTCCTTTTAAAGATAAATGTTTATCTAGATCGAAAGAAAGTGTGTTTTAATAAGCTTCTGTCATCTACAAGAGTTGTTATAGAACAGAGTTTTGGCATTTTAACAAGCAAGTTCAGAAGACTGAAGATTTTAAATGGCTCTGAGCCTAAATATGCTAAATATTATGTACTTGCTTGCATAATATTACATAATATTATAATAAATGAAGACAATGATCAGTTTAATGACGAATATGAATTCCCTGGAGATACTACGGACGAAGAAGTAACTGCGCCTTTCGACTGCACAGACTCAAACTCAAGTGGAAGGCTTAAAAGGAGTTTTTTGGCAGAAACTTTTTACAATTAAAACGTTCATTAAAATGTGCGCATATTGAGTATTGCATGCTCTCATTTTGTGTTTTGAAATAAAGCTCATATTTATAAACTGTAACAATTTTTATTCACTAAATAAATAACTTGAAAAAAAAATGTCTACATAAATATAAACATAAAAAAAATTAATGCACTTCATACATACTGCCAAACTCAAGGCATTGTCAGTTCTGTGAATATGTGTTTGTCACGTTCACCAAAATATCCTTAATTTCGTGCAAACAGCTTAATTTCTCCTTTTCAATGGTATTTTTTTCCTTCTCAATTGCAATATATTCTTCGTGTCTTTGCTTTTCCTTTGCGTCTTCTTCTTGCCAATATTTAAGCATTTCAAAAGAAATTCTCGGTTTTTTCCTTTTAGAACAGGATTTCGTAGCTGAACAGTCTTTGTCTGGAGCTCTTGCTGCGCTTGTATTATCTGATCCATTGGGAGATGCAATGGACCGGTCTACGGCGGTTGTACTATCTGATGCATTAGAACGGTCTACACTTAATTCTGTTGTAACATTTTCGATTTCCAACGAATCTATAACCAAACCTACTGGTGGTACTATATGTTATATTCTTGGCCGCCCGTGCTTTCCAGAAAGGAGAAGAGGGGCCAAGGAGTCTGCGGGTCAGAGTACCTGTAAAAGAATTTCTCACTCCCGGCGTCTCGTCGCACGGTATATTTATTTAAACAATGAAACTTTTAAACTTCAATGAAACTTCTAAACTTTATTTTCTCATAACACTTCCAACAAATTACTTTTAACTTTCAACAAATTACTTTTAACATATTATATACTTTCTTCCCTTTTTTTTAAAGCGAGTTTTTTATTTTTAGGAACCTACTGTTCCTGGAGGAGATCTGACCCGGACTGATTTTTGATCACCGAGAGTCTCCAGATCTTAGCTCTGGATTTCGCGCAGATTGCTTAGTCAGCAATTTTGCTCTTGGCGTCGGCGTGGTCAAGATAACGCTTGGGCCAAGGGCGCAAAAGCTTTACGTGTAAAAATGCTTAATTATCATCTTGGGGATCGGGTGTCATACATTGTTGCAAAGAAAACGTTTGAAACAATATGTGTAGCGCTTTGGTATCATTACCTAGGCGCGATTAAAGTTTTGTTTATACAAGAATGTTTGGCTATATTTTTATGAGGCTCGGGTATCATAGAGAAGAATATTCGTGCGAACGAATATTTATCTTATGAAGCCGTTAAAATGATTAGTTTGCATTTTAGCAAACTAAATTTGTTGGTTTTGCTACAAAGTAGCAAAATGTATTTCCAAAAGGAAAATACAAAGTTGTGATGGTCAACTATGTTGGCCAATCATAACACCTTTCCCCTAAAAAGGAAAATTGACGCGCTTGAAAAGTAAGGAAATTTTCTTAATACGAGCGATCATGAACAATTTTCATGGAAAATTTAAACAAATGAAAAGATCAAAAAAAAAAAGGTTACACGCCGGTCAGAATCAAATCTCCTCTACAATTTATGCATGTGCATTTCTTACAAAAAAAATAATTATTTGACATAGGTATGTGTATAATAACGTAATGTAAGAGAAAATTAAGAGGTTATTTTATATAATTTTATAATTTTATTAGTATGTGTATATGTATTTGTATGAATCGGAAAACTTTTATTTTATTATAGTGCCTTATTTTTCTTAAATTATTAATTATTACATGTAAAATCGGGAAAAATTCTTAATTTACTATAGTGCCTTATTTCTTATATAAAATGATTATTTTTATTAAATATCTATTATACCTAGATATTTTTTTTTTTTATATATATTTTTTTTTTTTTTTTTTATAAAAGCTTGTAATTATATAACATTTTTTTTGTATGTTCTTTAGATCTTAATCTAATGCATGGTAAAGTAGGGATAAAATTTAGAGTGATAGCATTAATGATAAAAATTATATCTATTATATATTGTTTTATTTATTTATAGGTATATATGTATTTTTTTTTTTTTTTTTTTTTTTGAGTGTATTTATTTTTTCATACTGAGGTTCTACGAACTTAATTTGGGTGTGAATGGAATGAGTGCGTTATATTTTCAATTTGAGTTTCAATGCCTTTTGTTGACTTAAAACAATCAAAAGTATTTGTTTCTTATTTCTAATTAGTGGTTGTAATTATACGCACAGCGTGTATATTAATAGTAATAAAAGTAATAAAAGTAGTAATAGCAACAATAGCATTAGTAACAATAATAAAAGAAATCAAGGTAATATAAAATTATCATATAAGTAGTATTAATTAATAAGTTTTACGTTTTATATCAATAGTGTGGGACAAGGCAAAAATAGTTTGTCGTATTTATTTTTATATGTGTATTATACATCAGCGATATAATAGATTTACAGATGCTTGTGGCTGTGCGCTCATTGATAAGCTCTCTGCAGATTGCATTACTTCCTCTAGTACGATTTCAACCGGTACATTGGGATTCTCAGTGGGTTTACCCTTACAATTTGGCTTGAATTTGTTCCATATTTTGTAAGTGGTATATATTATTAATATAAAAAGAAGAAAGTAGCCTAAGGCGTAATGGTGTACCGTATGCCCGTCGAGGGGTTCTAATTTTTCCTCTTCATTATCCTTAAGCGATTTGATTTGTTGTGAAAGTTTTGCAAAATCGTCTTTCGAATTGTACTTTAGCACGGCCGTTTCGCTTGTCTTACCATGGTCATTATATGTGAAACTTAGCAACGAGGTCGTTATATTCAAGGGTGGTATATACGAGTTTTTAATTACTTGAGTGTTATCAGAGTCATATGCCCGAATTGTGAGATCTTTAGTACGGATACTGCATCCAGGGCTTATGGTTAGTTCGCCTGTGCCATTTAGTTTAATGGAACTAGCCTGATTTTGACAAATCACAGTGAGAGTTGTGCTTTCATACGTAGAGTAGAGCCATTTATTTATTTGTGCTAGTTGTAACCATACACTTTTGTAGACGGATTCCCTGACGTTGCAGGTGCTGGGCAGGACATTGTCTTGCAGGAGTAGTCCTAATTCACAGATATTATTTCTGGCATGAACATTGAAAATAGGGTGTGTTGCATGACATAGATATTTCTCGTATTCCTCTATGATGCATTCTATTAAATCGTTTGGGGTTAGATCATAGTAATGCTCCTTCCCATAATCGATCATTATATACTTCATACTAGGTTGAATGAATACAAATTTTTCTTGCATTCTTACGGGGAGTGGAATGAGATTGTATAGCTGATAAGTTTCTTTAAAAGGTAGCGGAATCTTCATTTCGTAAAGAACCTTGCCATCGATTATGGCAGCGCTAATATGGCTGACTTTATAAACAGATAAAAGGTTTGCGTCTTTTACGCTGGCGGGTAAACGAGTATCTTGTGGCAACTCCTTCCGTATTACTGATAATATTTCTGTCAATTGCTCAGGATTTAATATCGTGGGCACCGGTTTGCCTTGTCGAGTATTTGTGAGTAGTTCCACTATATTATCGATGGCATTTTGACTTCGCATGATCAATAGAGTAGTTAATGTAGTGAGGGACTCCAATTCTGAATGATAATTGAGGTCTTTAGTTTTATTTGTGACTTCAGCTAGGAGCCCTTTAATAAATTCAAACTTAGTTGTAAGAACAGAATATTGGGTTTGTATTGCGTCCAGCGATTTGTTGAAAATATTCGCCGTTGTTTCGACAATGGTGGTTTGTTTTTTAGTTAAAGACAGTAAGTGCTCTTCGTTATCCTTTATTTTTAGGATCTGTGAATTATAATATTCGGCGTCCTCTTCGTCTAAAGTTCCAAATAGGGATCTGCTAAGCATACCGATGATACCAAGGGGCGCGTTTCTGACGCTTCTTTTCCTCAAGGAACCTATACTTGTTATCTATGTCCGTCATGAGGTGACTTATCTCAGGTATGGTTGCGTTGCATGATTGCAGCAGAAGGTAATCATTATGTAGTAGCTCGCAGAGGTGCTTCATCTCGTTTACATGCTTTCTTATATAAGTTAATGAAGATTTTATACCATGCAGGTCGTAGTAGACCACAACTTTCCATTCATGGGAGTATAGCTCGGCTTTACCAACGTCCTCATAATATAAACCTGGATTGTGGTTGATGGGGGCTGTTACCACACCTTTCCTGGATAAAGCAGTCGTGTAATACAGCAGGCACCAACCGAAAGTGATTATGACCTGAAAAAGGTCGGAAATTAGGTGATGCAAGTGACTTCTTAAGAATTTGAAAGACAAAATTGTGTTTTTTTTTTCTTTATTATGTGAGGACTTCGGGGTATTCCAATTCCAATTCCAAAATTTCATTATTCCAAAGTTCTTCTGAATCGCTGAGGAGTTAGGGAAGTTTAGAGGAAGAAAGTCGCTGAACATTTGAAACAAAAGTAAAATGACTAGGATTCATAAGTCGCTTTAATAAAAGAAAGCATATAGAAATATATTAAAAGTGTAACTTGTACTTATGAGTCCAACATGTATGTCGATACGCGTAAGTTACTACTTGAAGGGTAAGAATTTTTATCATGATGAATTCAAACCTGTTCTGGTTAACTTTAACACTCTGAACAAGCGAGCTTTTATTATATTGTATAAAAGTAAGAAAAAAACCAACAGTAGGTCATACAAATTTAAACAATTTAGTTTAAATGATTAACTGCAGTAGTATTTTCTTGGAGAAGAAAAGTGGCCAAGTACTAGGGAAAAGATTTTTTTTATGTAGATTTCCATTGAAAATCAAGAAAGAAATATGGATGATTCAGATGAGTCAAATTTAAGCCCTATTGAGAGCGAATCTTGAATATAAGTTTTACTCGATAAACAATTTAAGGTCGTTTTTATGTACTTTTTTTAGCTTATTCTTTATTTTGATAGTGCAGTCCTCGTTAGAATGCACTTCTATAATGTCATGGGGTCCAGTCCACAGGGGTGTCATTTTATTATCGCGAGCAAAGTTTCTTAGGAGAACCTTGTCTCCAGGTATGAGTGGTTTCTCTCGCGTTTTCAAGTCATAGTGGGCTTTAGCCGATTGCTTATTTTTGATTATGTATTGCCTAGCGATTTCATAGCCATGCTGCAGGCGTGCCTTGAGTTCATTTGAATAATTATCATAGTTATAGCATACCTGCGGTGAATGCATAAGAGGACTTGGTATTCTAGGAGGATAGCCATATAAGAGTTCATAGGGGCTATAGTTAGTGCTACTATGAGGGGTTGTATTATATACAAACATCGCGTAGGGGATCCAATCTTCCCACGTTAATTGGTCTTTGGAGACGTAATGTCTCAAATATTCCGCAAGTGTGCGATGGCTTCTTTCTAGAGCGCCATTCGTCTGCGGGTGATAAGGAGTCGTACTAATAGTTTTTATACGAAGTAGTTTGCACATTTCTGTGAACATTTTACTAAGGAAATTAGTTCCTTGGTCTGTTAATAGTGATTCAGGTATGCCATGTCGGCAGACAATGTTCTCGGTAAATGCTCTAGCCACTGTTTGAGCTTCGGCGTTATCAATTGCTATCGCTTCAGAGAACTTTGTCAAGTCATCTTGAAATGTTAAAATGTACCTTTTTCCTGAGTGACTGATGGGCAAAGGGCCCACTATGTCCAAGGCAATTCTTTCAAAGGGCACTTTACTAGTAGTGGGTAATACCATAGGTACTCTAGGATTTTTCATAAGCTTGTTCTTTTGACATAAATCGCATGTACTAATGAAATTTTTTATACTATCAACCATATTAGGCCATTCATAGTGTATTTTGATGCGCTTCAGGGTACGTGACACTCCTTGGTGACCACCGATAGGTGAAGAGTGATATTGTAATAATACCTCCTTTATGTCTTCGGGACTTCGGGGGTGAATTTTAGTATAATTGTACAGTGTAACTTTAGTTTTTGATGGGGAGAAAATTTGCGTTAACAATGACTTTAAGGAGTTTAAAGAACGCTTTTCATTAATAGGTATAGATATATGAAGATCAATTAAATGATTTTCCTTGCTATAGGTAGAAATTTCATTAAGAATGCCTTCTAAGTTGTCCTGGTCCTTCCCGGACCGTATTGGAATAGTTGTTTTGGCTATAATGTATGTAGTATTTTTATTCTTGTAAATTGACAATTCTCCTACGGAAGAGGTTTTATATTCAGGGATCTGTTGTTTCAGCGAGTGCTCCTGTTGGGTCTCGATTAGGGGTAGTAGAAATATTTTAGTGTCGACATTTTTCTTAGACAAAAGTGATTCGGACCTTTCTGAAATTGCCTGAGGTTCTAATTGAACATGTGTTGGGGGTTGGAAAGTTTCTTCGCAAGCCTCACTTTGTTGTTTTGCTTGCGCTTGACTGCGGGTAATGACTCTTATTATGTGTTCCTCGTTAAGCTCTTGAGGTATACGACTGAGAAAATCGGCGTTCGCATTTTGCTTGCCTGGTTTATATATGATCTCATATTCATGTTCTTCCAGTTTTATTTTCCATCGCATTAAGCGCGAGGAAGGCTCTTTGAGATTTATAAGCCATTGAAGAGGACGATGATCCGTAATAATTTTAAACTTTCTTCCGAAAGTAGGGACGAAATTGTTTGATGGCAAAAATTATTGCCAACAGTTCCTTTTCAGTAGTGGAGTACTTCATCTCAGCAGCATTCAATGTGCGGCTAGCAAAATGTATGGGTTTGTCGGAACCTATTTCACCTTGGGACAAAACTGCCCCTAAAGCATAATCGCTAGCATCCGTTGTTACTAGGAACTCTTTAGTGAAATCTGGATATGATAGAATAGGAGATTGGGTACCTAAGCTTTTGCTTTAGGTTTCTGAAAGCTTCATCACAAAGGGCATCCCATTTAAATTTTGTGGTTTTCTTTAATAGGTTTGTCAATGGTTTTGCTACTTTAGCAAAATCGGGGATGAATCTTCTATAATACCCGGCAAATCCAAGAAAGGATTTCACATCTCTCTCTTTATGTGGTACCGGAAAACTGGTGATGGCCTTGATTTTAGATGGGTCGGGTGATACTCCCGTTTCTGATATAATATGACCCAAGTAGTTCAATTCGTGTTTTATGAAGTGGCACTTTTCGGGTTGTAATTTTAAACTGTGTTCCCTTAACCTGTTCAATACACTTTGCAAATTGGTGTTATGTGTTTTTAGATCGTTGCCGTGGATCACGATATCATCCATATATACGAAGCATTTAATTCCCTGTAGGCCAGTTAGAACATTATTCATTAACCGCTGAAAAGTAGCAGGGGCGTTCTTCAATCCGAAAGGCATTCGGTTGAATTCGTAATGCCCGTATGGAGTACTGAAGGCCGTTTTCTCGCGATCAGCTTTATCGACCCGTATTTGATGGAACCCATTTGCTAGGTCCAAAGTACTAAAATATTTAGATCTGCCCAATTGATCCAATATATCCACTATGTTAGGTAGTGGGTATGCATCTCCTATGGTTA
Organism: Thereva unica; assembly: GCA_949987705.1. Taxonomy (NCBI): domain Eukaryota; kingdom Metazoa; phylum Arthropoda; class Insecta; order Diptera; family Therevidae; genus Thereva; species Thereva unica. The sequence goes on along the minus strand of CATLJY010000496.1, from coordinate 8,717 downwards.
TCTGGTTTAGTTTCCGAAAATCTATAACCGTTCTCCATCTTTTATTTCCAGAACTGTCTGGTTTTTTGGGTACTAATAGTACTGGGGAATTCCAGGGGCTTTTACTATGTTTAATTATTTTCTCATTCAACATTTCATTTACCTGGGAATGTATTTCAGTTTTCTGTGACTCGGGTAACCTATAGGGACGAGTGTAGATTGGAAGTTTGTTTGGCAATGTATGTATTTTATGAGTAGTAGTGGGCGAGTAAGTTAAATGGTCGCCCTCTAGATAAAACACATCATTATATTGTCTGCATATTTCGCGAATTGCCTTCTCCTCTTCGGAGTTACAGTGGGCAAGGTCCAATACAGACTCTAATTTAGACAACCTATTCTGGACGGGGTCGTCCTGTCCGTTTAACCGTACAATGTTATAATTTATCATTGGATCTGATTCTATAGGAATTTGATTAGCAGAGATAAGTGCTTTACTTCCAGTAGAATTTAATATTAAAATAGGCGCCTTTTTACTAACAGGCTTAATTATTGCGGCTGCCAAATATACTCCGGGCATTAGTTCCCGTTTCTTTATTACTACTTCATTATCATTTTCTGTTTGTATTTCTATAATTTTTTCGCATCGAGCGGGTATTTCATACCGGTCGGAGGTTTCTTTCGTAAGAGGAGTTTCCATATTCCTTGAAGCCAAAGCTTCTAAACTAAAAAGTTTTTCATTGCCCTTCTCGAGGGGACTTTTAGGATAAGAGGTATTACATGGTATTTCCTCCCTAAAAGCACTTTCAAGATTTGAGGTTGTGATCATTTTCTCCCTAAAGGGGTGTGTTTCGGTATCAGAGGGTGATATTTTGTAATTGTAGGAAACATCCTGTTCCTGACAGTGTAGATTCCCATATTTGTCTCTCGTAAGAGGGTTCCCAATCTGGGTTTTAGCCATAGCTTCGGGATTATATGTTTCGAAGGAATGTTTCCTATTTTCTAAGGGTACTTTATTTTGCATACCTGATTTAGTTGTTCTTCTCAACCGATTTCTTTTAGGATTTGAGGTATCCTCCGTCAGATCCTCCTCGGAACGTCTTCCAAGATGTGAGGTACTGTTCGTTATTTCCTCCCTAAGAGAATGTGTTTCGGTGTCGTAAGCCACAACATCAGCTTCGTATGGTTTAATCCCCAAAGTTTGAGTTTCGTAGTTTATAACTCCTTTGTGTTTAGTAAAGAAATCATGTCCGAGTATGCCATCGCAAGTTAAGGCGGCACTCGGTTCAATTAGATAAAATTTGTGTTGCAAGAGAAGTGAGTTTTTCTCATTAGAAAAATGAAGATTTGCTTTTAGTTTGCCAATTGAAGGCGTTAAATGTTCGTTCAAACTTACTATAGAACATTGGTTAGTAAACGACGTCGTAGTTAAATCAACGCCCACATCCGACTTCAAAATGCTAATTTCAGCGCCGGTATCAATTAAAAATGTTAAAAATGGTTTAGAAGAAAGATTCAATGGTATACGCGCAAATGGTGCTTTATTCGTAATTTCAAGTGATATCGTTAGTTTAATTTGCGTATCCGATCTTATGAAAGTATTTTGATTTAGTTGTGGTGTATTCCGGCGGCGAATTGGGTAACAGATGGAGTGCCGTCCTCCATCTGTAATCTTGAGTTTCCCTGAGTACGAACTGCATTGCTTGTATCAGAGACTCTAGGTTCATTATTGTGTAATGCGAAATGAACATTTCGGGGTGACGATGCCGATCTTTGATTCCATCCACGATAAGCTTGTGAGGGATGCGGTGTATTCCCATTGTGTGAAGGATATTGTTCTGGGCTTATCGAAGGTCTTTGTTGAGTGTCATTACGATTAGACTGATAACGTCTGGAGTTACACTCGTTTGCTGTATGATTTGGTTTTCTGCAATAAGAGCAGAATAAGTGTTGCACCTCCTTTTTAATTTGAGGGGGTTTAAGATTTGGAAAGTTATATTGCCGTCTGAAGCAGGTTTCTTTAGAGTGACCTTGCTTGTGACAAACTTGACAAACAAGATTATTACCCTGTAAATTTCTATGGGTATTACTCGAAGGATTTGAAGTAGAAGGCTGTGTTTCCAGTCGGAGAGAATGGTCTACCGCATAAGAGATGGATTTCCTGAGCTCTGTCTCGCCATGAGCTTTTACCAATAGCCTTAAAGACGGATTCCTTATCCCATCTTCGAAGACTTGGACTGCTAACCTTTGGTTTTCTTGCTTAAGAAAATCCTGAGCAGCCTTTTCCTTTACATGGGAAAAAGTAGCAGAGTCGAGAGAAGTTAGGGAATGAAGTAGCCTTTGTCCATATTCTCGGACGGTCTCTTTATGATTTTGCTTCATCGACATCAACTCATTTTGAATGGTTGATCTCGATTGCTCTTCTTGAAAGTTGGTTCTTAAATCCATAGAAAGTTCGTCCCTGGATTCATATTCCTTGTTTTGCGTTAGGAGGAAGGCTTGCCCTTCTAACCTAGTTTTTATTATAATGAGAAATTGTGCCTTATCGGCGGGAGTCTTCGCTAAAGTGAAGAGCGTATCCCCACAGGAGATAAATTTTTCTAGTTTATTGGACGTACCGTCAAAGGTTGGGACCAAGCTGAAGACGTCAGTTAAATTAATATTACTGCCCATGGTGTCTGGACTTGCGGGTTCACTCAATTCCTCCAGTATAATTTCACTTACGTTATCGAGCTCGTTTGAAGATGCTATAGAAGAGTGTGCAGAAAGTTCGAGCGATGAAGATGACCGTTTGAGGCCGCTGTGCGGAGGGTCATACCTCCGTATTATAGAATAGTAGGCAGGGTTCGATGCTATTAAATTAGGCAAATCCTCGAGGGATTTAACTAAACGAAGACGACTTCTAGTCAGTACCCCTTTACTGAGATCCAGTTTAGCTTCCTTAAATATTTATGGGGAATTTCGTTTCCAAAAGTCAATTAAATTCAAATTCAGAATTTCAAAGAAAACACCACAAAAAGTTTTATTTTGTTGGTAAAAATAAGTATTTCCGTTAACGCCTTACAATAGAGAATATATTTATAGCGAATTCATGAAGGTATGTTAATTTTATTATCTACCTTTCTAACAAACAAAAATTAACTACTTTTCACTCTTGCTTATAGTGAAAGAAGTCGAAGAGAACAAAACCTTTTGGGGTTAAATTCATGTACTTAAGCGTTGAAATTCTTCGCGTGTACAAGAAAACACAAAAATAAACTCAGTTTCCGTGAAGAGAAAAAGGGTATTTGTTAAACTTTAACAAAAACTTTACAAGCGGACAAAGCGCACAGTTACAGCACTATTGTTAATTCCGTTCAGTGGAAAATTACAAAACAAAATTTCATCTATTTTCAATCTATTTTCACCTTGTCGCACTTTTTCTTAATTAATTCGCACTTCCAAAAAAAACAATAAGGAATTGTGTAAAAACTATTTTAAATATTTATCGAGAGAACAAAAAAAATTTCAATTTATTTAATGAGAAAGAACCATCACATTACTTCACGTAATCGCTTATCTTGTATACAAGTTTAATTTAAAATTTTTTCATATGTATATATATACTCATGCATTTATGTGTTTTATTTATTAAAAATTACTTCATGAAAGAAAAAAAAATTTTCATAAAGAAAAGAAAGTAAAAACCTTGAAAATATTTCCTTGCTTCATCCCACGTCGTCTTTGGCTCCTTGTGGATAAGGTAAAAATAATGGTTGTCGCAGGATCTTCTGCCCTTGCAGGTACCTCTGCGGATGGTCTAGTAGACAAAAAGTAGAGTTGATGATGATGATAAAAGGAATTGCACGAACTTCGCAACTTCCTTGGAGTTTAATAGTAGTCAAGTAGACAAAAAGTAGAGTTGATTTTAGGTGGATTGGTCCTTACCAGGATCTATCCATCCCACCGCTGCCACCAGTGTTATATTCTTGGCCGCCCGTGCTTTCCAGAAAGGAGAAGAGGGGCCAAGGAGTCTGCGGGTCAGAGTACCTGTAAAAGAATTTCTCACTCCCGGCGTCTCGTCGCACGGTATATTTATTTAAACAATGAAACTTTTAAACTTCAATGAAACTTCTAAACTTTATTTTCTCATAACACTTCCAACAAATTACTTTTAACTTTCAACAAATTACTTTTAACATATTATATACTTTCTTCCCTTTTTTTTTAAAGCGAGTTTTTTATTTTTAGGAACCTACTGTTCCTGGAGGAGATCTGACCCGGACTGATTTTTGATCACCGAGAGTCTCCAGATCTTAGCTCTGGATTTCGCGCAGATTGCTTAGTCAGCAATTTTGCTCTTGGCGTCGGCGTGGTCAAGATAACGCTTGGGCCAAGGGCGCAAAAGCTTTACGTGTAAAAATGCTTAATTATCATCTTGGGGATCGGGTGTCATACATTGTTGCAAAGAAAACGTTTGAAACAATATGTGTAGCGCTTTGGTATCATTACCTAGGCGCGATTAAAGTTTTGTTTATACAAGAATGTTTGGCTATATTTTTATGAGGCTCGGGTATCATAGAGAAGAATATTCGTGCGAACGAATATTTATCTTATGAAGCCGTTAAAATGATTAGTTTGCATTTTAGAAAACTAAATTTGTTGGTTTTGCTACAAAGTAGCAAAATGTATTTCCAAAAGGAAAATACAAAGTTGTGATGGTCAACTATGTTGGCCAATCATAACATATATTATGCTTAGAGCATAATATATTTTGTCAAAGTCGTCGAAGTATTTCCAACGTATAGCATCTCTTCCTGTTTTACCGTTCCTTTTCTTTATACGGTTATACGTAACGAGCATGTTACTAAGTTTCTTCTTCACTTCATTCGCTAACACCGTGATATTAGGGTTTTTTGTCTTGATTTGTTTACAAATCATGTTCCACAATGTCGACCGGGATTTTTCGCCTTTTGTAAATTGCTCCTCGAATGAAAACCTTGTTTCTATCAGGAGTCTCATATCTTCGTTTTTCCATACTCCGCTGTTTTGGTACTCGTCCGACTCTTCTCCATTAATCACAACAAAGAATTCCTCACTACAATACAATAGTAATGTATAAATACAATAGTAATATATATATACACATATCTAATAATATTATGCAGTAATATTCGCAAAAATAATTCCTTACTCAATAACTACTTCTTCAGCCATTTTCGCAGCAGCAGAGCTTGGATTTGCAGTTAACTTTGGTTTACTGCCATTGCTGCGCAGGGCTGCCTACTGTGACTGAAAATTTGAAGGCTCGGCTGAAATTCTTTTGCAGCGGTTTGATTTTTTGAATGACGTGCTGCCAATTCTGCGCAGCCGGCTGAATTTTCGAATGCAGCCATTTCCTCCTTTTCATCGTTCCTTTTTGTAATTATAGACCCAAGGTGCACTGTTTAATCGATCACTTCTAGATTGTGTTCGTCGATAGTTATATTTCTTCAGCCCTATGTCCTTGGCCGCCTCTCTTAATTCGACATAGACTTCTTTTACTGTCAAGAAGGACCTTCCCACGATGTTTACGTCATCCGCATATCCAAGTAGTTGTACGGACTGCGTTGCTATGGACGCACTTTTCTGTACTGATGTTTTTCTTATCACCCATTCTAAGGCTAAGTTGAAAAGCATGGGGTCTAGTCCAACTCCTTGTCTAAGACCTTTTCGCACTGTTACTGCATTTTTGATCGTTACTTTCGCCAGGAAGCTATCCGTTGCACATTTTATCAGTCGTACCAGCTTGGAGGAGACTCCTAAATCCGATAAGATCTCGTATAGTCCCTCTTTGTTTATCGCGTCTTATGCCTATTGAAATTCGACAAATATCTGGTATATGTATATCTACATATATTCCTTTCGCAGGTTTTCTCCAGAATTTGTTTTAAGGTCTGCAGTTGGTCCGATGTTGAGCTATTTGTCCTAAAAGCAGCTTGATATTCTCTTATAATACCTTCCGGTATAGGTTCTAGTTTTTGTTTCACAAGGATTGTGAAGGTTTTATAGCTGGTGCTGAGGAGTGAGGTGCCTCTGTAGTTTTTGCAGTTTAATTTATCTCCTTTCTTGTATATTGGACATATAATTGCATTCTTCTCTTCATCTGGTATAACTTATTCCTCCCAGATGGTGCATATGAGTTCGTGTAAGGTTCGGAATAGTTGTGGACCTCCTTAACAGTGGCGTAGCGTGGGGGGTGCTAAGGGGGCCATTGCCCCGGGCGGCGTAGATGTTGGGGGCGGCGAAAAACTGGACCGAGCTAGAGATCCTGCCGGCAACATCAGGCCCTAACCATTGCCACATCCAGCACGATGTCCTGGCTGATGGTGTCTACAGGCCAAACCTAAATGGGAAGGGAAGCGAAGTGAGGTGAAGTTAGGTACCATTCCATATATGTAAATGTATAAGAGCAAGGTTGGCGCTTTCATAGGTGAAAATGGTGCACTTGCACCGGGCGCAATTTATAGAAATTAAGATTTAAAAAAAAAATTGAAAAATTTGAAAAAGTGATCCCATTGTCATATATTACACGAAATGCACCTTCTGTGCGTTTTACCATTGTCTTCTGCAAGGTGTGGCCAATGCAATTTCATTTAGTTCGCCTGATTTTGTCGTCTATCCTTTCTTGGCTGGCACGGTGCCATAGGTCTTGATTTGTAATTCAAATTAGTCGTACTATTATAGATCACTACTTCGGCGAGAAACACCTAGATCGCCTCTGCCTCTGAAGTTTTTGAAAGCGGCTTCTATGTCCAGTAAGGCTGTTAAGTGGACTGCTTTGTTATGCAAGACTCTACCGTAGAAACCAATACATGCAGTGCAGTGACCACCTATTATCTTTCGAAATATAAAGGATTGGAGAACGACAGAGACCCCCGTTATGGAGATTCGAGTTTATAGCTATTATTAGTGCTGGAAATAGTTAAGGAAGTGCAGCTTACAATGAAAATCATTGGAGATTATTAATCAGCATTAGCGGGAGAGTTTTGTGAATTTAAAGCGTAAGCAAGATCGCGAAGCAAATCCTGATTGGACAAAGGCAAGGGCGCGCTTTCATAGATGCAACTGGTGTATTTGCACTGGGCGCAATTTCAAAAAAAGTAAAAGAAAAATTCCGTGCCTTCATTTTCCATGAGTGTTTGTGTCTTCTTTCATTTTCCTTTACTGCCATCAGAAAATGAACAAAAATGAAGGGGGAGCAATATGTATATGGCATGCTGCACCGGGCGCAAAAAAGACAAACGCCGGCCCTGTATGAGAGTGACCAATATGGAAATAAGTGGATGTTACATCTACTTCAGTGGAAATTACGTCTACTTTACTTTTTCGTTAGTTTTCATTTAGGTTTGGTCTTATTTCTGGACCAAAAAGTTGATGCATCAAAATTATCCAACCAAATTCTTTCGATTATTTGCAGGGCATAATTTCCCTAGTTGTCCACTTTAGAGTTGAGAATGAATCGTCTTATTAATTGGAAATACCTCATATTGGACGAAGTTGCAGCAGATGTCAATTAGGTCTCATGTTTTTCGCATTCAACTCATGAATAACTCATGCATGGACCTTCTTTTTGTATCCATGTTTGTGTAAATGGTTCAAAACACTTGTGTGGATAATACCTAGCAAACATACATATATTCCTTATGATTAGAGTCCGTGCCATAAAAGAAGGGAAATGAGCGCTCATATGAAACACAATAGGTGTCCATTGGCAGCTCGCAACGGATTGGCAAATTGTGAATAAATCAGTCGGTGAGATTGTGGTGAAAAATTGATTCATTTGTTTATTTTCAGTTGAATTGTAGTTTTGTTGTAAGTTCGTTCGTTCGTTCGTTCGTTTTTATACAAACAGAGTGACGTTGCTCTCTTGTATGAGACTCTCAATGTGCATGGAAACAGCGAATTTAAGATTCCCTTCTTTTATGACGCGGGCTGTAAATGCTGAAGTTTGAGATGGGCTCCAACAGCTGCCGCATTTGTCGTAAAAATCCCCTGTAATAGTATTGGGCTATGATGATGGGAAATAAAACCTCCAGATATTGGACAGATAAGAGTTTAAGCTTGCTCGTGCATATACGAGGCTTTCTATCTAAAGACAGACTGATATAAATTACAGAGAGAAATTACTGATTCCAGCTCTCTGGGTCTGTTAAAGTTTATAACTTAGGCCAACCTTGAAGCACGAATATAGCCTGCCCCAAAACAATTGGAAATCTCAAAAGCGATTTTTTGATGCGCAGTGATAGTCTCAAATCCTCACCACGAAAGTAGATTCGAAAAGAAAAGTGCACCTCGTCATTCCGTTCGTTTAAAACCCCAAATCACCCGCTCATTTATATTTTCAATCACAATTCAATTCGTCTCACTACGCGAGTCTTGTCCTGGTCAGATGCTATGGTGAAGTGTTGTTCCCGGTAAACGAGTTTCAAAAGGTAAATTAAAATGCATGTGCGCTTGAATTTTTTTCCATACACGGAATATTAATGTATGTGGAGTTGTCATTTCCTCGCCTGCGCGTAAAATTCCCATTTATTTTGGCGCGCACTATACCGAACATTCATTAGTTACATATGATTCATTGCGTTTACATGATGCCTTGACTTCTTGGATTGAAAATTACTTGAAATTTAAGTTGGGTTTTCGATTCATTGATTAAAAATTATTGAAAATCTACAATGTCCACGTTGATATTAATCTAGCTCTACAGATCTAATCTAGCT